>JABASH010003292.1:0-16926 GCA_019776445.1 Tomocerus maximus | reverse complement strand
GTGGGGGAAAGTCTCGTAAGTTCAAGCTCCCTGAAATAGAGTTCAAGAAGTATGGGGGTGAAATCAAGGAATGGCTGCCGTTCTGGAGTCAATTTAAGAAGATTCATGAAGACGAGACAATCGTGGCATCCGACAAGTTCCAGTATCTTCGCCAGTCGACAATCGAAGGATCAAAGGCAAGAGAAGTCATTGATAGCTTTCCACTGACTGCCGAAAATTATGCTAAGGCCCTGGATCATTTGAAAATGCGTTTTGGAAACGACGACCTATTAGTGGAAGTTTACGTAAGGGAATTATTGAAATTAGTATTGTCTAAAGCCCTTAATAAACAAAAGATTTCGTTGTCGTCTCTGTACGACCAGTTGGAAACTCAGCTGAGAGCCCTCGAGTCTTTGGGTCTCACGAGTGACAAATTCGCCGCCCTGCTGTATCCGTTAGTGTCTTCAAGTATCCCCGAAGAGGTATTAAGAGTTTGGGAGCGCAACAGAGCAGCAACTGTTCAAGTAGATGCAGATGGCAATGCAATTTCGGTTAATCGTTTAGCCAATCTCATGAGTTTCATGCAAGCAGAAGTCACCAATGAAGAAAGGATATCTTTGGCTCGTTCTGGATTCAATTTATTACCTGAAAAGAAGAATCAGACGTCAAGAGAAAAATTAAGTGACATTCCGACTGCCGCTGGATTATTTGGAGGAAACTCAGAAAAAAGTGACAAGAAGTTGTCGTGTATTTTTTGTGATCGTAGTCACAAAAGCGAGGCCTGTCTGACAGCAAGGAACTGGACACTGGAGAAGAAAAGTGAAATTGTCAAGAGTAAGAAAGCTTGTTTCATTTGTTTAAACAGAGGTCACTTCTCCGGGAAATGTTTTGCGAAGAAGAATATTAAGTGTCAATTGTGTCAGAAGACTCACCTCGTTATCATGTGTCCAGAGAATCCTCAGCATAAGAAAGAGAGTTATACTAACAGCAATCATCAGGAGGAGACAAAACCGGAAGTGAAGGAGACTAAGGATCTCTCAAATCAAACCTGCACCGCCGAGGTCTCATTAATGACTCTTTTGGTTCGTGTTAATAATGGAGAGAAAACTCAAGTTTTACGTGCTGTATTGGATACTGGATCTCAGAAGACATACATTTTAGAAAAGTCTGCCGCCGCTTTAGGACTGAAAAGTATTGATAAGGTTGAACTCAGTCATAATCTATTCGGCGGAGGTGCTACTGAAGCACAAACTCATAACTGTTACAGAGTCTTCGTGTCAAATATGGAGAAGACGTATGACTGTCAATTTCTGACTCTGGGAGAAACCCAGATTTGTGCACCTGTTTCCAAAATTGCTAAAGGACCCTGGATTGACGATTTAAAGCATAGGGGAATTCGTCTTACAGATGTTGGAACAGGAGAAAGTGAAATCGAGATGCTCATAGGAGCAGACATCGTTGGAAAACTGTTCACGGGAGAGACGTGCATTTTGGATTGTGGACTCACCGCATTGAACACTCACCTGGGTTGGACTTTATCTGGAAAAATCCCCCAAAACCCACACAGAAGAACCGAACACACAATGTCCAATTTAAGCATTGCCGATAGGGATATGTGGTGGAGAGGATCGGTTAGAAGGAAGTCTGTAGCAAAAACACACACCATGTTTGTTCGAGATGCTGATGTTTCAGATTTATGGAGACTCGACTTAGTTGGAATTCAGGATGCTGCAGAAACTCGAGAGAAAGAGAAGTTGCAAGACGCTACGCTGCAACACTTCAAGGAATCTTGTGTCAAGAATGAGGAGGGACGATTCGAAATCGCGCTGCCATTTATCAGCGGACATCCCCCTTTAGGAGAAAACAAGTCATTGGCTCAAAGAAGATTGATCAATGAAACGAAGAAGTTCACTGCAACTTCAATGGAGAACTATCAGAAGGTATTCAATGACTGGGAGAAGGAAGGAATTATTGAAGTAGTCCCGGATGATCAGTTACAAGATAGAGCTCACTACCTCCCTCATCGTGCCGTTTATAAGGAAAGTAAGACGACGCCAGTCAGACCTTGCTTTGACGCCTCGGCCAAGGAGAAGGGATCGCCATCTTTAAACGACTGCCTGGAAAAGGGTCCTAATATTTTAATAGTGATCGTTGCAGTGTTGTTAAGATTCAGATTTAAAAGGATTGGAGTCTATGCTGACATTCGAAAAGCCTTCTTGCAGATAAGTATCAGACCTGAAGATAGAAATTACATACGATTCTTCTGGTGGGAGCAAGACGGAGCTGAAACTAAGATGAAGACTTACCGACACCGACGTGTGGTATTTGGGCTCACATGTAGTCCTTTTTTGTTAGCTGCCGTAATCAACCGTGTTTTGGATGAAGCCCCTCCGGAGAAAAGTGAAACGGCTCAGAAACTTCGAGAGGCATATTATGTAGATAATTGTCTTCTGAGTCTGGATGATTTTGCGGCTGTGCAGAAATTTAAAGAAGAGTCCATTGCTTATTATGGAAACTGGAAAAATGGATCTTTGTTGTTGGGAATGGAACGGAAATCAAGAGCCAGAAGATTCTGAGGAAAATGCCACGGTGGGAGTGCTAGGACTTGTGTGGGACAAACAGAAGGACATGCTGTCATGTGTTATTGACAAAGGATGTAAGCTCATGGATGGCCCGGTCACTCAAAGGAGAATTCTGTCTGCCGCCCACCAAATATTCGACCCCATCGGATTTACTGCGCCCTTGATGATTTACCCAAAGATGTTACTCCAAGACTGTTGGAAGTTGAAGCTAGGATGGGACATGGGAGTACCTGATGTAATTGCTGTCAAGTTTAAGACATGGTTGAGTCAGCTGTCTAAAGTTAAAGAAGTCAGTGTGCCACGTTGGATGGGATGTACCCCTGAGAATTCACACACAATCAGCTTACATGTTTTTACGGATGCCAGTAAGCTGGCTTACGCTGCTTGTGTTTTCCTCCGCGTGGAAGAAGAAGATTCAGTCATTGTCTCGCTTGTTCAAGCTAGAAGCCGTGTCGCCCCATTGGCCAAACTTTCTTCTCAAAGATTGGAATTAACAGGATGTTTAGCTGGAGCCCGTTTAGCAGATACAGTGAAGAAAGAATTGAAACTGGAGAATGTGCCGTGTACTTACTGGACAGACTCAGCAAATTCTTTGTATTGGATCCAGCATGATGAAGCTTATGGAACTTTTGTTTGGAATCGTTCCCGAGAAATTCGACGTCTTTCCCCCACAGAAGCCTGGAGACATGTACCTGGAAAGTTAAATCCAGCAGATCTGCCGTCGCGAGGTTGCACTGCTCAACAGTTAGTCGCGTCGAAATGGTGGGAGGGACCCGATTGGTTAAAAAAACCGGAAAACGAATGGCCCTGCTCCTTCGAAATCCCGGATGAAAATGTGTTGATGTCAGAGAGGAAGAAAACTGTTCTGTCGAGCCTAACTTGGATAAGGAAGAAGAGAGACACCAGTTGGTTGACCAATTATAGTACTAGTTTTTTGAAACTGAAGAAATTGGTTGCCTGGATGTCTAGATATATCAAATATTTGAAGAAGGCCGAAGGTGAACAAACCCTTGGACCCCTGACTGTGGATGAACTCAATGCCGCTGAGAAGAGAATCATTCTATTGATTCAAGAAGAAGTTTTTACGAGAGATGACTCAGATTTTCACTCACTGCAAGTGTTTAAGGATAAAGAAGGAATCGTTCGAGTCAAAACCAAGATATTTATGAGGAATGATGCTGAGGAGTTTCGGACGCCTGCCGTACTGCCAAGTAAGCATCCCATTACAAGAAGTTTGGTGAATTACTATCACCAGAAGTCACTACATGCAGGAATTCAAGTTGTTATGGCCAATCTTCGTGAGACATTTTGGATTCCACATTCCCGAAAGTTAGTGTCTAGTGTTATCGGGAGTTGTGTCAAATGTAGAAGGTTTACTGCAAAATCCTTTGAAGAAGTACCCGCTCCGCTGCCTGCTGATCGTGTAAGAGATGCAAGAGTTTTTGAGAAGACGGGAGTGGATCTAGCAGGACCTTTATATCTCCGAGGTCGAGTTAAAGCCTGGATAGTGATCTTTACCTGCGCAGTATACCGAACAGTGCATTTAGAGATGGTAACTGCATTGTCGACCGAAGTTTTTATCCGAGCTCTGAGGAGGTTCATCGCCCGAAGAGGACGTCCGTCCGTTATCTACAGTGACAACGGCACGAATTTTGTGGGGACTGAAAACTCGCTCAGAAGACTCAATTGGAAGGAACTTACGGCGACATCTGCTCAAGAAAGGATTGTATGGAAGTTCAATCCGCCTACTGCCTCGTGGTGGGGTGGTTGGTTTGAACGCTTGATAGGAATTATCAAGCAACTTTTACGACGTGTATTGGGGAATGCCAGTTTGGATGCCGATGAGTTGTTAACCCTTTTGTGTGACTGTGAAGCCGTGGTCAACTCTCGCCCCATCACTCATTTATCAGAAAACCCTGAGGACATGGAACCACTGACACCAGCTGCCTTTTTGCAAGATATTTTGGAGCCTGGAGTCGCTGATTTGGATCAAGTGGACAGAGGAGCATTATGCAAGAGAATCCGCCACCTACAGATGTTAAGGGAGGATTTGCGTGAACGTTTTCGTCGGGAATACCTTGGCATGTTACGAGAAAGGAAAGGAGCCAAGCCAACCCGTCCTATTAAAGTTGGGGATATCGTTTTTGTTGGAAGCGACAATGTGAAGAAAGCGAATTGGATCCTAGGGAGAGTTATTTCTGTATATCCAGGAAGGGATGAGAAAATACGTGCTGCCCGGATCAAGACCGCTACTGGAGAAGTGGATCGTCCTATCCAACGTCTCTATCCCCTGGAGGTGAACGAAGACAAGTTGTGTTTGCCCATTATCATTACCCGTGCTGGAAGAAGTGTTAAGCCAGTAGAGCGGTTGGAAGTGAAATAATTTTGATAAGATTTTGTAGTTCTTAAAGTTTCATTTCTTATTATTTATTGATGTTTTGATTACCTCATTTTATTCGTTAATCAAGGTGGGAGGATGTGGTAATTTGAGACTATTTTGTATGTGCATTTAGGTTTGTTTCATGGAATTATTAATCAAATTTTGCCCCTAAATGTGTTAGCCTATCGTGCGCGTGTCTGCTGTGACCGCGTCTCTTTTTCTGTCTTGTTTGTTCTGGAATCTTTCGTAATGCANCATAAGTTTGAGTAGCCGTTACGATTTTAGATTAAGTATTCGATTGAACTTTGACGAGTGAAGTAACAACAGAAGAGAGCTGCGGCTAGTTGTTTGCGATCCCTGGTCCTTTTGTAAAGTTTTGTTGGACAATTGAATAAAGTTACTGGCACTTATTTGTGAAATACTTTTGTTGGTCACTTGGCATAAACTAGATCCTAATTTAATTATTTTTAACTCCCTATCCGAACCTGCAGGGAACAGCCACGGTACCTAAAACCTAGAATCTAGAAATCGTATACTGTATCCAGGACCTTGAGACTAATTCTAATAAATTTGACTTGACTCCCTCCTTTCTGAGAGGTAGTTTATTTTAGTCTTTTATTTATGAATCTAACTCCAGTTGGTTCTGCCACACCTTTTCAGAGTAGAGTTCCAGATATTTTTTGACAGCCGAGCTAACCACTAGACACTATATAACAGAGCAAGTAGCTAAGTATCATCAGTTGCTATTTAGTGGAAGGTATGTGCATATGTGAGATCTCTCTGCTTAGACATAAACAAACAAGAAGATTGTGCTAGGCTTGAGTTACGGACTCTACTCTTTATACTTAAGCGTGCTGTTAGCAAGTTTTTGGACTTATTGTGAGTATCCTTGTGGAATTTATACTTAAAAGTTATCAATCCTTCCACTGTGCTGTGTAGTGAGTGCAAAGAAGGAAACTGCTCATTTCTCCTGCGGTTTAGTGTGAATTTGAACGAAATATCCTTGGAGAGTGTGGATACAAGTTCTTTGGTGCAGATTTTTCGAGTCGACTACTCCAGACAGTAATAGCTAACAATGAGCAAGCCATACGTTTTAGCTAAAAGTCAATTCTTCAGCTTTTGAATGCAGAGAAGGAACGTGAAAGCCTTTAAGTTTTGATTTGATAAACACTAGAGCTACCACACTACGCATTACTGCAGAACACGCTAAACTTTTGCCTTGACTTCAGTTTACCTTTAAAGTTTTCAAAAGTTTATCTCTGACGGCAGGATGAGTGTGACCGTAAAAAATTTTGGTTTTCACAGTTTGGCACTGAGGAATAACGAGGAGAACAGATCGAAACCCAAGGATTCTGATTCAGATCTCATCTGTGATGCTGACGCACCGTAAGTTTCCGCTTTTATCTCTAATATTATCTCTCCGAAATTCCAATACATAAATAATACCCGTCTTGTTATTCAGCAATACACTTCTCTTATACGCTCATTTATGCCCGAGGAATTTTCTCGGGAAAAGTGGCTCTCATTCATTCAGGATTTAAGTATTCTCAAAACAACCAGCATAAATGTTTTTGTGGAATTCTGGTCGAAAAGTACAAAAATTCCTCTATACGATAAGCTTATACTTGTAATTGACAATGAGCCTTTAATCCTCAGTCTTTAAGGAGCTCAATACAAGTTATTGCATTTCTAAGTAATAAAGCCTCGCCCTTTCAGCGGAGACTATTTAAATAGTCACATACCTACCAAATATTCCTTCCCAGAAAGCTTTTGTATTCATTGACCCTATTTGAACGCCCACATATCCCATTTAATACTGTTTACGACACTCCTCTCTATTCTCCTGCCGTAGTAAGCTGACCACCAAAAGGTAATCTCTTTGCATAAGAAATGTACTAATACTGCAATAACCTATCTATTTTTGACATCCTTGGCCCTATGTACTATATAAAGGTGGCCTGAAAGCAAAGGGCTATGCTCATTTATAGGAATCTCAGGAATATTGTGTCTACAGACAACTTGTGAGTTGAATGTAACAATATTGCAGTAGATAATCTGCGTCTTATCTGAGATTCATAATACAGCAATAGTAATAGCTACCTGTCTTGGTTATCTGTCTATGTATCGTATTTCAGACATGTCGGTATGGTGTCGATTTATCGGTGTATCGAATGCCAATGTTAATGCACAGATAATATATACGTAACCCTTGTCTTGGCAGTCTGCCCAACTCTAAGTCATAATTGAGTCGTTTCTTCAAAGACACGGAATGTAGCATTATATCAGTAGCGTGATATTGCATTCGATTCTGTTGCCAACAGCCAAGCCGAAACCAACTCGGTTTGCGGAATGTTTCATCTTGTCCTTAATATATTTATGTCTATCTCTCTTTTACCGAAACGGAACCTTTTTACGTCTCAGATATGTCATATCTCACTCACAGTTCGACAACCAGTTCCAGTTGTAGTTAGTCCATTTGCTTCAACTCATGTCTCCTCCCGTAGGCCATGTAGAATGCTAACAAGACTGTCGCATCAACAATTCTCTCTTTACCCAAGCATGACTAACTACTGTTTACGTTACAGATAAATCAGTCTACGGAATACAGATCGAGGGAATTAGGCAGGTTTATTCTAGATTGCTCTATTTACATATTTACGTAGCTTTTACTTGTACATGCAGTTACGGAATGCTCATTAAATCAAGAAAATCAATCTAAATTTAGAAAATTCTTGCTGCCTTTACAACATCATCAAGATTTACGGAATACAACATTGTTGAAACAAGATATTTTTCAGAGATTGGTTCTTCTAATAATTACTAATGCCAGACCCTGCAGCAGCAGTTTTTTAAGCAGCTAACGCAATGCACCCTTAATTTAACATTCCCTTGAATTATGGTTCATGTTCATACATAATCACTAATCACAGATTTCGTGCATTTCTAGAATTACTGCAGTGCAAAGTAGCCATATTATTGCTAAGATATTGTCCTTTGCCACAATATTGATATTGTGAATGCGCATTATTGCATAGTATACTGCACACGAGTGTTTTATGACAGGACAATAAAAATCACATGTACAGCTGTCATCAAATTCCTGGAAGAGAAATTGATCTTTGGAAGTTCAGAAAATACAGTGTAAGTTTGTGATTGCAAATGGCATTGCTCTCATTTCTCAAGTTTATTCGTTCGGTAAATGGCTAAAAAAGTTCTCGATGGTATTCAATGCAAATGAGAAAATTAGTGAAGAAAAAGTTGGAAAAAATATGCATTTTGTAACTACTGAAGTATTCTAAGATTCCCATTCTCTGTTTGAAAAAAGTTGGGTGCTAGTATAAGGTAGGTTTGAAAATTATTTGTAAATTACGTCATCAGGTTTTGTTCGATTTCTCTTCCTGTTTGATCTGAAGGAATAGTTTATAGGAGAGTAATATTATGTCTGCACTTCATAAACATGGACGAGCTGCTATATAAAGCTTTTTTGTATAAAGCTTTGGCATTTTATATAGAGCAGAGGTGCAAATTGCAATAGAAGGATACGAGTTAGTTTTCAATATTCGTTCAACCATTAAAATCAACAATGAAACAGGGTCCGTTTGCTTTACTCTTGTGGAATGGAGTAAATCGTTTGGCTAACACTGATTTTAGTATTCTGAAAATAAATGAGTTGCCTTTGGTTGAGTTAGGAATGCAGGGAAAGTGAGGTTTGGCTTTCGGCTTTAGCTTCATTAGATATGCTTCGGTAAGCAGCCAACCGAACTGCCAATGAGTTTGAAGGCCTCGGTCTACTAGTAATGGGTGTAAGTACGTGTGCTTTAGCACACCAGGTGACTATTACAATTTTCTGACTTTCACCAACTCAATCATATTACGTAATCTAGGATGTTATCTTTAGAACACGGTATTACATAGCAAATGTTAAAAGAAAAGTTCCATCCACTCAGCTTCAAAAGCAAATGCATAAGAAAGTATATTTGACAGATGTTATAGCTATTAGATAGGTATTTAACAGCAAGTGTTCAACAAATGTTAAGTGTAGTGTATAAATGTAAACTCCAGTGTTTAGCATTCCTTGGAATTCCTAGCTAAGCAAAGAAAGAAAAGTTGAATCATATCAGACTCGGTGAGTGTGAATGGCTTTAATGAGGCCGTTGAATAAATTATGCAAATCATCGTGCGTTGAATTGCTACACGAATAGAGTGCCACACTAACAGAACACAAGTCAATATGATTGCTAAAGCTCAAATGCTAACATTGCATACACACACTCAAGTAGAACATGTTCTTGGAAGTACATACAGAGAATAAATCTACTTTCTTCAAAGGATTTAGCTGAAGACCACATGACTAGATAGATTTTCAAAGGAAATAAATGCTGGAAACGACTCTTTTAGCTTCCCTAATTTAATTTAATTTCCGACATCCCTAGATAATAGCTTACGTAAAAGAGAAAAGTGTCTACATGCAATGGCGTTTTAAAGATATGAACTTAAATGTGATGAAATTTGTTAAATCATTTGACAGGCCGTCTCTGGAAGAAATTCGGAGTTGGGGCGAATCTTTTGACAAACTGATGAGGAGTACTGCGGGAAGAAAAGTGCTCAGGGAATTTTTAAAGTGTGAGTACAGTGAAGAGAATATTTTGTTTTGGCTTGCGTGTGAAGATCTCAAGAAGGAGTCGAAACCCGAGCTCATCGAAGAGAAAGCCAGACTCATCTACGAGGATTATATCTCTATACTTTCTCCCAAAGAAGTAAGCATTAATTATGAACAACTATTTTTATTTTCAACCTTCACCCGCAGATGTTGGGGGAATCCCGAATGTTTTAATGGCAACTATGAATATTGTGAGCATTCAATATTTAAAATCAGTAATAAGTTCAAGATATTGTTAGGAGATGTTCCCACTGAAGGAGTCCCATACTGTCCCAGATGTGTAGTATCTTTTAGGTGTAAGTAGGATTGATGCCCTTGTAGCAGTCATAATTGTACAGTCTGCGTCTGCGAAAGCATGTGTCTGAGTGCGGATAATATCGTATGACAAAAATAGTTTTTCGACTCTCATACAGTAAAATAGTTTTGGCAGTCTTAATTTCATAATTTGGCAAGGATGATTTAAGACTAGATTGTATGCCACCATCCCGTTGGTTGTAGAATAGTTGGACTTGTTGAGATGATAGTGGGAGAAAGTATTTGAATAGAAATGAAGATAATAGCAGTCAGATTTGCTTTGATTCATAGGATTGTTGTAAGACGGGTGGAGAAGGGATATTATTTGACTGCCTGAGTATTAAACGTTGCCCGTAAGTTATGGTTGATATTTGATACATAAATAAAAGAGTTTTCCATCAAAAATACGAGGTAGGAGAAAAAGGGATCTGAAATGGCTGAGAATTGTATTAGCGAGAGAATTTGGCTGTTATGCCCGAGGTTTAGATTTAGTTGGGTCTGTCCTGTGGGCTGCTGTGATGTGGCCCAACCTGGTTTGACTGACTTCCACTTCACTTGAGTCGCTCTGCCTACCTAGAGCATCTCTTCTATTACATTATGATATTCTATTTTTCTTATCCGAGGGAGAGAGGCGGAAAATCAGGAGCCTCTGCCATTCCGCATCCGACCTCGTGTGCTTTACTATAATCGCTTATGAGACTTTTATTGGATTTCGGGATTTATGTAAGAGCTTCAGTTGAGGGGAGTTTAGTGCTGCGTGCCCATGCTTCGGCTGGAACCGAGTGCAGCGTCACGTCAAGTCACATCAACTTAGTCCTCTGCGGCTCCAACTACTGAACTCACTCCACGTTATCTCTCAGGAGTCTTTTCCTCCTTTCTGGATTATATTTCAGCACATTACCTGCACAGAGAAGTTGAGGAATCAACTCAACCGCCCATCAAACAATGTCCTTTGCAAATTCCCAAACCCCGAAATGGAAACAAAACTTGTTTATAAATAAATGTATGCACTTTGGGTCCTGCTGCATCCGCCAAAGAACCTTCTATCACGACGTCCAGCTCCTTGATCCTGCCCACGCACAGACTTGAGTTACATGCAGGCCTGTATTATAAGTGTGTTTAGTATTTCTGTTACATAAATGCATTCAATATTCAAATCTTTCTCCTGCGACTTCACTACTTTTACTCACTCCAAAATAAAAGCGGAAAATTATGGTTTCTTTATTAATTTACTTTCTTCCTCTTCATGAAATGAGCCTAGACTGATGTATCAGACAAGATTGTGTTTAGAGAAGCCACTAATTACTGTGTAATACCAAGTAGCTGCCCCTTGTCATTAAGCAATTCAAGATCGCAAAGTGCACTTATGATAATTAATTCCTAAATAACACGGGGAAATCTAAATAAATAATTATTATCACTATAGATAAAATCGTAAGAGAGTTTTCCAATGAGCAAATGGAATGGAATCGGTTTGGAATTTGGAATGCACAAATTCGTTTGTACGCAGGCGCTAGGGACTTATACGTTTAGTGTTTATAGTATTCTCTATATAATCGTACTAATAAAAATTTTAAATGGAAAATTTTAAATGGAAAGGCCAAATTCGTGTTATCAGGCATGCGCGGAAGTTTGACATATTTCAACAGATTCAACACCTATACCAGCACATAGTTGTTTGAAATCTAATTAAAAATGTTTACCCATATTTAAATGTGTTAAGAAAGTCAGCTATGACTCTTGACTGCACGTTACACGTTTCCTTACGTTTCCTTACACCACAGTTGCAAATGTCGGTCACTCCTCGGGCGGTGATTCAGTGATTACTGCGTCCTGTAACGTCGGACGGTCTGTGTTTCCATGCAATCAAGGTCTAGGGCTGTTTGTCCAGAAGACTGAACTAGAATGATTTAAAATGCCATAATACTAGTTATTAGAATTTAGACAGAGTGGGAGATAGTAAACGTGTGCACGTGTACAAGGAATTTCGGTTGGGTAAACTTCGTGGTTTGACTAGGTGATAGTATTGCCTATACACTTTACAACTTTGTAAATATATTGTTAGTACATAGCTAATGTAAGATGTTTTATAGCTCTAGTGCAGTATAATGTTTTAAGTAGGTATAATAATGCGGAACAGGCTCAACTGATTAAAGTTTCTTCTGTTCCGATCTCACTTGAAGCAATCTAAACTTTCTTGTTGGTATTGACAAGTTTCAGTTGTAGTGTAGAAGTCTAGAACTTAGTTGCACTACCCGTTTTTCACAATTTTCTTCCCTCAACATTGAAGTCGGCACACACTTTGTAGATGGCTAGTTGTGCATTTGATATCCAATTATTTTACAGTTAGAGAACTTCAGATGCCACCTAGGCTGAAACTTTCCATTTCAATCAGAGTTGAACTGTATAGCTCAGCAAGTCTTAGAAGTTGTAGTATTATAATATTTAATTATAATACCTCTAAGGCGCAGTGTTTTGCGGTATGTCTCTGCTGAGGTATTTAAACTTTGCATAAAATGGTCTTGAATAGAAAACTAAATTCCCCAATAAATCACTTGGAAGGCACACGTTGCTGTAATACTGGAAAGCCAAAGATACTGGGACATCCAATAGGACGAGATTCACTTTGTATTCCTCGGACAAGAAGCAACCGAGAATTCATTGTTAATTTTAATTTTATTAGGGAATTGAATGTGGAAGTGAGTAGAGAGTAAAAGGAGGGTTAGTTCCATTTAGTGTCCAATTTAGGAAGGAGCTGTTCTGAAATTGAGGCGAGAGTGAAATGTAATGAGCATTGAGCACCTTTATAGCTCTTAACAATAATAGTGGAGTGTATACTGTATAATTAATAGGCCCAACCTTAGGTTTAGCTCTAATAATGCTGGTGTGCAGCTTAACTCTAGATAGTTACTAATTGTGAGTTGGCAGTGTGCTTATTGCCTACTACAAGTAGGAGTAGTTCTCAGTATTGCCTACCTGTTAATCTAAGTAAGTAGTACTTATTGTTAGTACATACTTAGTCCAGAATGTCTAGATACCTTTGATAAGTTACGAAATAGCGAAGTTAGTTGAAGGAAAACAAAAGTTATGCTATTCCCTAAGTTGGGAAAGTAGTCTTCGTGCGCCGAAATACGCTCGAAGATTCTCCTCTCTGCATTTACTTTTCCTCTTACTCCATTCAAGCCAAGTCGAGTGTTCTGTAATTTCTGTTCTCTCATAGCAAAATACCTCAATACATAACATTTCTTCTGAATTATATATTAGACACATAGTGCATGCTTATATAGACTTCCTACAGATAACACGTGGAAGCCTGCATCTTTACACGCACAGCTGTACATGCCTAGACATTTCTATATAACGATAAGAAGTCCTGCCATAACCAGATGGATCTCTTGTAGAAAGGATGTACAGCTATGCACTTAAAAGTACGGGATATGAATATCTTTACTCTATTACTTACACTCTTAGTATGTACCTACATGGTTATAGCGTCTCAACAGTCAACATCAATACTCCAGTACATTCTTTACTTAATATCTAGACGCTTTGCAACTAGGTCGTAGCTGCCAGCTTAAAACTAATGAATTTTAGCTATATATATGTATCATGAATTGTATTTTAGTTATATTGATACTTAAAAAGCACTTCATGATATTTAAAAGCAGTGTTCGCAGGAGTAAACTGAACTGTGATGTAGATTATGTTTCCAGTAATTAGTTTTGATACCAACGCAGACTTAGGTCTGCTGCACATGGCTTTATTCCTTGTTATTTGTATAATATTCCCAGCTAAATAAGTGACACATAACACAGAATACTTGATACTAATTACAGCGAATTGCTCTTACTTATTGTAGAACGTGTGTTTAAGGTTCCAGTATTTGTAAATTCCAGGTTTGTGTCGAGTCTACCTGTAGGTATTTAAAACAGAGATGAGGGAGTGAAAGGCGGAGAAAGTATTAGGCCATGTGAATGTGTGAATGTGGCTTGTGTTACATTAGAATGAAGTTAAAGTTAAGTAGAATGTAATGGAATTAGTTGATAATAGTAATGTGAGCTGCTTAAGCTTTAGCCTTGCCTTCCTGCCTTGGTCTGGGTGTTTCTTGCCAAAAGAAATCAATAGAAGCTATCGGCGCGTGCAAATCGGGTCAATTGAGTTGCTTCCTCTCTCTTATTCACCACTCACTCCTTCAACTCTCATCTCATCACATCAGCAGTGCCCATCAGACTCAGCTTCCATTCAACTCTCTACAGATACTCTCAAGGCTGGAAAAGACTCACAATCAGTCACACAAAACCATACAGCACTTGGACATACCTACACAGTCCTAATAATGCTCCCAATAGCCAGATAAATGGAAAAAGAGCCTTTCCTTCACACTTTCATCAAGAGGACTTAGTCTACCTCCTATCTGGCATGGCACACATCACAATAATGCCCGTAGCATCACTCCACTGCAGACTTCAAGGAATCTCTTCAATTCTACATCACAGTCGATCCTCCTCCTACTCTCCATTCTCTCTGCATACTTAGCTTGCACATTAAACGTTCTTTTAAATACTAGAGCTATTTAAATTTTCCATGCTTCAAGTGTACTTGAATAGGAAACCTGCATTTTCAAATCCACTCATCCAATAAAATACAAAATTCGTAACCAATTTAGCATGAAAGCATAGCATTTAGTAGTAGCATACCAAATTATGATGTAGGCAGGTTAGATCTGTGCTCTATTATTATCATTCCCTTTAACTAGAAAATCTCGGCCTTTCTCTCCATTCATAATGTACTTTCACTCAAGTTATTTATGTGCACATTAGTTCCAAGAACTGATATAAAAGACTACAGTAGCTCTATTATTACCAAAAGACCTACAATAAAATATTCTGAAAAGGAAGGGCAATTTTGAAAATAGCTTATGCAGTATTATTTTGGTCTATGAAATCAAGTATACAAATTAAATTACAGAGTAAAGTACAGCAATCTTCTATTCACATCACCTATAGCTTAACTAATGATGTACAAATACAGAGAAACTATTCTAATATTAGACAATTACTTACTCTCGTGTTATCTGTATCGATTTGAAACAGTAGAGAATAAAGTTAAGCTTTATTGGCAGATTTATGCTGTACACTATCTTGTATCTACCCAAAGTTGCTATTGGGTCTATTAGTACATTAGCTAGACACAGTATTCCCAGTCTTGTGTCATTTTACAATCAGTAATGTAATTACTGTTTAATGTACAGCTAATGCTGTTAACCAAAATAAAGTAAATAGACCTGCACATTTTGTCAAGGTTTTGTATTCAGTTACTACACTGTGAACTGCGTTAATTATTTACTTGTAGTATAGTTTCAAAATTTTCCTGGACATTAGACGATGAATAATAAACGCGGAATGCCACCCGTTTCATGGTAGTTACATACCCTTGCCATTGCACACTGTTGTGTATCAGCCCATAGAAATGCATTTGAATCGAAATTTGCATAGAAATGCATTGTTAGAAGAATTTTATATCTATAATTGAATATGTTTGTAAAGCGGAGGAAGTTTAAAGAGGATTACAGAGAAAGGGTAAAGGAATACCACAAGTGAGTACTTATTGTTAATATACACTGCAAATTGAGATAATTTGTTAAGTGCTGCTTTTGTAGATGCTCTAATTCACATTTCCCCTCTAAAATCAAATTAAATGTTTCTTACTTGGCTCTTCTTCGTCATCTATGTAGATAGACAGAAGAGCACAAAGATACTTGTCTACTTAAGGAATCTACGTGGGTGTAACACTTAGAACTTCTCTGTGTACATAGTGGTAGCATTAGCAATTTTCAAATAAATGTATCTTTCTGTCTGGGTATGTGTACTCACATCTGACAAGGTACTAGTTACTTATTTAACTCACAATTAGGAGAGTGCTCAGTCCTGCATTTTTTTCTTCAATCGGGGGTGGTAAATTTCATTACAGTTCCAGTGTACCTACGGACTTTACACTTTCATACTTTCTCCAAACTACATACATCCTTGTCTAGTTTGTCTATTAGTTTGTACTGTACTAATGTACATTACCTGTATATGAACTCCAATAAATCCTTTACTTACACAAGCAAAATTATTATTGATACAAATGAAAAAATTAACAGCAATTCCGCTTTTTTGTTCTGCACATGGGAATTCGAATAATTTGATTTAGCACAGGGATGAACAGAGAAATAGGACGATATTATTATCCTACTTGTGCAAAGTTGAATTAGTACATTTCTGTATTTCAATAGTATGTTAGTGGTGATTGTTTGTTTTTGCCGTAACGATATCCAATGAAATGATTTTGTTTGTTAATTCCAGGTAAGCTTAGACTCTCGTGTTCGTGAAGTGGTGAACCTAAACATGAGAGATCCAACTCCGCGCACTTTTGACGAGGCTCAAGTGCAAATTTACACTCTGATGCATCGTGACTCATATCCCCGTTTTGTAAATTCGCCACTTTACAAGAAACTCGCTCAGATCAACACGCAGCATCGAGGATCTTCAGTCTCGGCAAGTAATCCGGCCTCTCGTAGGGAATCCCTCCTCCCTTAAATAAATTCTCTTCTGTCCTTTATATCATTTGTTATTATTTTTGTCGCAACCAAACATAAAGTATACATAGGATTAGATATACTATAGTCTATTATATGAATACCTACAACATACTGTCTTGATCCTCATACATAAATCATTATTTGAATGTTATGTAGCTTTTCTTTGTTAGCCGACGTTTCTTGGTACAATACAACAGTATCTTTTGTTGACATGCAATCAAACTGCGTATGAAGTATAAGCTAGTACTATTTAATGTGGTTCGGTGAATACTCACATCTAATTTGTTACATCTGAGGGTACTGACTTTTGACAACCAGGTACTGACTTCTGGCAACCGGTAACTGACTTCTTACAACCATGTTGTGAATGAGCGTAAATAGTTGCAACCGTGCAACTGTGCAACCATTAAGGGTTGGGGTCACAGTTTTGCCACTTTTAAAACCTAAC
>JABASH010003291.1:0-16927 GCA_019776445.1 Tomocerus maximus | reverse complement strand
AGACCGACTTAATGGTTTCGTGTGTGCATGTCTCCTGTTACCCAACCCTTAATGGTTGCACGGTTGCAACTGTATGCATTTTGTAAAACCCCTTGTTTGGCGATAGGTTTATTGGTTTTGGAGTGTTATATGCTGAATAAATGGTTTTTTTTTCATTTTGGCGCCTAATTGTTTGAATAGTGTCACGTTATGGGTGTAGATTCATATGTAAATTGCCATTAAAAATTGATTGGCGGTGGTTTGAAGTCAATTGGTTTGGCGGTTTTTGACTAATTCAGGTTTTAAGTTTTCTTTCAAATTTCCCCCCTAAATTTTAAAATTAAAAATTCCCATTATCTTGTCAGCATGGCAAATATATCTGAGTCTCTTGCAAGCTTAACCCAGAAGTTCTACGTCAAGCCGTTTTCTCGCAGGAAAATCGGTACCAAAAAAACCCCTTATGTCCCCCCACGTGGAGTACGTGGATTATGATTTGCGACTTCGTTCTCCTACATATAAAACGAAACTTTTTTGAAAGTTTCACCAAAATCAGAAGGGGTCGATGATTCTCCTGGAGAATTGGTATGTACACAGTTTAGTTTAGTTTGACTTTATTCAAGTGTCATATTCATCCAATCAATACAGAATCAAAATCAGTAGGCACAGTCAGGGACAGGTGACTGTTTTCCAACTCATGACACCCTACTCACTACCACTACCCCTACTCATTGATATAATGTTAATACATAAGACAATTACACTAAACTGTATGTTGTAAATATTCCAAACTAATATTTTAATAAGACATTTTTTCTTTCGGCTATCATGTGTTGTTGCACTTTATCCGTCAGTCCATGCGCACTATCGAAGATATTGTGGATATGTATCAATAACTTTTAGCATTGAGGATATTTCAATTCTTGAAAACAATTAATAACTAATAATAAAGGACTTTATAATAAATGAAATAAGGCAGGTCTGAATATCAATGAACAATAAATCGACTGAATTTGAATGGTTACAAGATCGTACATTTCGGAGGGGCTACTTACGATATCTTCTTTTTATTTATTTATAGGGGCAAGCGCGAACGCTTCACCCCCTGGAAAAAATTGCGCGTTCGAGTTATCCACGTTTGGGATAATCGCAGAAGTCAACCAACTCGAAGTGCAATGAGAAGGTCTCTTCCTGGGAGCACAGCCTTCCAGATCACTGTATCTCCTACGCCAGGTAAGTGCCGATACCAACTCTCCCGTTCACTTATGGCCTCCACACACGCTCAGCACCAAACGGCTTTTATCTACAACTGTAATTTAATGGCATATTCGTTCATTATATTAATGATTTTTATATTGTCTCTAATAGACAAAAAGTTTCTACATCCATTTTTGCATTAATATTTTCAATTTTGTTTGTACATTAACAATTATAGGCAGTTTCTGTGATCTTTAAATGCCAAGGTTTGAATTTGTCTTGTTGTGCCCCACCTTTTTCAATTTTTCCGCGGATAATAATTAACAACTAACGCAATTGCATTCAATTGATCCTTTACTTGCTCTTGCTAGTATAACAAACATTTATATTTGGCTGCTAAATATTTATTTAAATTGACTTTGTCGGAGAATGGTAAATTGGCAGTGTCGTTATTTCAGTTATTTTGTCGTTAGGAATAATGTGAATTGTCGATACAAAAATTAAATAATCTAAAATATCATTTTTATATAAGTTGGTCGTAATATTATATTGAATATAATATTTCATTTTTGGTTACTGACAGAAAATAAAGACATATTTAGTATAAGAAATGCGTGTTTAATTGCATATGTCTATTTATATTTGGCTTCTAAGTTTTACATAATTAGTTTGTGATAACATTGTATTATTATCCGCTTTTATATCTCAGTTGACGTAACATTAGCAAAAAATATTTGAATTATGTTGGAATATTGTTGGATTAACGGAAAAGAGTTTTAAAATTGTTACAAACGGAGTAATCAGACATCAGACACATCCCCTGTTTAGAGAAATGGAGCAACTTTAGTTCTATTCATCATAGAAATTCGTAAGGCAGTTCTGTCCAAAATGCACAGGTTCTACTGGTTTGGTTTGCCGGTTTAGATAAATTGCCAAATATGTGTCAACATTTATTGATTTTTGTTCATTTTTCATAACCTTTGCTAACTAATCGCATCTGTTACAACAGTTTAGTTTGGTTTAATTTATGATGAAAAATACTGTGAATGCAAACGTTATTGTAATTAAATTCAGGACCAAAAATATGTAAATAAATATACAATGCTATTCACAGTAACTTGAAGATAAGTAACGGGAATATTTATTGACTGTCAAAATAAATTCCGCAAATATTTTCGTAAAACTGCAATGCCAAATGTAAACTGGAAACTTTAAATTGAAGTAATTAACACTTCTGAGTAGGTCAAGGAGATTTTGCAGTGCCTGTTTGTCATCTTATAATGAATCATTCTTTTATAAAATCGTAGATCGGTAGTTATCGTTTACAATTTCGACTGAAAACAAAATATTATACTTAGTATTAGTTAAAATAAAATGCAAGCTATATAGAGATTTGAGTAATACGAATTAAATGTCAAACGAATATTACCCCGACATGGATTGCAATGACTGGGTCTTCAGCAGCGTCTGACAAATTGATAGTAGCCCGTTGGTCAGCCCCTACGGTAATTGTTAAGCCTGTGCACCGACCTCCATCTTTGCTTCCGGAAATTACGTCACAGTACTGGCCAGCTGGGAGACAAGTCTGCGACAAATCGAAATAATACAGTGTAAGTACATAACTCGGTACATTTTCTTATGTTGTTTAGCTGCTAAATAATATGTAATAGGAACCTGTATGGTTGCAGAAAGTGGGTGGTTGTCATTATTGATGGCAATAAATCCCTTATTGTCCTCTGCAGAATGCAATTTGGTTGTTGTCGTTTGACCAGAAATCATTCATGGTGGTTCCTGTTAGAAATTAGTAAAATTCTTTTAAGCACCCAAATTAAGCTTATGAAAGATTTCTGGCTAGGGAGATAACCCTTTTGGGACAAATAGTTGTACTATTTAGATAAATTGGCGTACGAGGACTAAAAATGTATTTAAAAATGAATTTTCCTCGCAGATTTGACAAAGATCGCTAAAAACTTTTTTTAAAGCATCTTGATCTTTTTAGGAGCTTGATCTTCACAAGCTTCTTTAAAAATTTGTACATTAGTATTTATTACCTTGAACGGCATTTCTGAAGCCAACCATGTTGTAAATCTGTCTCCATCTGTGTTCGCACATCCATCCACCGCCGCAAGTAAGGTCAGGGTTAATTGGTACAGGGTTAGTATTTCCGTTTGTGCTTGGGGGTCCAACCTTTTCATAAATTATAATGTCATTTAGGTATTCTGCGGTGATAAGTTATAAAATCAGCATAATAATTAAAATTAAAATGTCGACCTGTTATTCCGAAAAAATTTCAGAATTTTTCAATATGTAACGACTTATCAAATGAACTTACCCAATCGTTAGCATCGGAGCCTCCTTGCCAGTTCTGTTCCCAGAAATAAGAGGACATAACTCTAGTGACACCATAAGGATGAGCCAACATCAGAGCTGTTGCCATTTTGTACATTCGGGACACCTATATATAATATAATATAATATATATATAATATATAATAAATATGTAATATATAATATATATAATATTCTTACGCGAAACGTAAGAATATTTTGCCCTCCAGCTCCATGTCCACGTTGGTTGTCGTGATTGTCAATAAAGACGACTGCATTGTTTGAGGGGTACATTCCCCATCCTTCACCTAAGATTAATAATTTGGTTTACTAAATATTATCAAGAATCGTAATAACTCCAAAGAAATAAAATTGAACGTGGTATTATTTGAGACTCGTGTAAGTAATAGTGTACTTTAGTTTTTTCATTTACCCCAATTAATAAGCCATTTCATTTGGTTGTATCCTCTGAACATTTCTCCAAGGAACTTTCCATATTTGAATTCAGTCACTCGTCCAATTCCAAAGTATTCACTTCCAGTAATTGGCTCGTTTCCTATAATTAACAACGTTATATATTTAGTTATCACATGAATGAAGGTTTATGGACGTAATTAGTGTAGAAGTAATTAACACTTAATTAAATGACGACATGGAAATACCTAAATCAATAACTTCTTGGTAAACAAAAGGTCTGGCTCCTCCGGGGAATCCTTGATCGGTTGGTAAGTTATTAAGGCGGTCAAGAATAGACTTCATATCACCTGGCCACATATGCTTTGAGGCATCAATTCTGTGACATATTTTAATATTAATTAATATTATGAAGCAATATTTTAAAACTATCAGTTGAAAATGATAAACACACCTAAAGCCAGCAATTCCAAATCCTACAAGTTTGTTCAGAAAATCAGCAATTTTACCACGAACATAATCGTTGCCTTGGTTCAGATCTTTAAGGCCAGAAAGTTCACAATTTCTAACCTGAAAAGATATAAAAGTAAACATATCGTTTACACAATAGTACATAATTTCAGCAATAAGTTGAAAATTGCATGTGGATACAATAAGTATATAAAAATTCTATAAAATGTATTTATATGCAGTAAATAGGTACCTGAATAGGATTGTTGTAATCTTCGATGCCACCAGAACCTGAAGGACAAGTGGATCTGTCATTGAAGTCTGTACTTGAGTATGGGACACAATCATACTGCTTATTATTAGCATTGAATGTGCATCCTCCAGTTCCTGTTCCAGCACCAATAGGTCCAGTCATGTGATTAATTACAACATCAGCATAAATTCGAACGCCAACAGCATTGCAACGACGGACCTAAAAACAAAAAAATGATTTGAAAAATTGAAAACGTAATTTTGTCGAATTTCAATATAAAATCAGAAAATCTGATTCAAATTAATTTAATTATTCACCATGGATTGAAGTTCTTGTTCAGATCCCGAGCGAGTGTTCAAGTTGTAGGAAGCGGGTTGATATCTTTCATACCAAGGTCTGTTCGGGTTAGTGATGACAGCATTTTCACTCGGTGGTGAAATTTGGACTCCTCCATAGCCATTTGGACCTAGAAATCTCTCACATTCTTCAGCAATGTCGTTCCATCTCCATTCAAACAAATGTACTATGGTTGTTCTTCCAGCAGTAAAGTGTGGATCATGTTGGGCCACACTTCCGCCCAATAGGGCCACGGTTAACAGCAATATTGCTAACTTAGTCATTGTCAGGTCGGGAAAATTTTGTCTCCTGACTCAAGGAGAAATGAAATGTAACGACGCTTGAAGTTTTGACTTTATATATCAACTCCAAAATTATCAATAACCAATTAAAAGATAATGGTCTGACGGTATTTATTATGTCACAGAGGAATCAGCTTCTACTACAGCGTAATAACTGCCCTTTTAGATATGTCGTAATTTGATTGCAAAAATGTTGGTACAAATCAATTAAATGAAGCACACATTTTAAAGATAATTTATATTCACCGGCTTGTATAACCTTTTATTAATACTTTATCAATAATGAGGACCATCCTTAATGCTACAAATTATCTTAATTAAAATGCAATAATAAAACTGATTAGCTACTTCAACTAAGTATTTACATATACAGAAAACATAATTTTACAATTAGTGAGGTAAAACTCAAAGGGAATTGCGACTTTCATTCCAGTTCAATGACAGAAAATGATCCAGATCATACTTGCGCAAATAATTAAGGTTATGATACCAATAAGTGTAAAAGAAGTGTAATGAAATTACCTCACTTGTTGTTGCACAGTATATTTATTATATATAATTTAACAATATAACAATAGTTGTTACATTTGGATGACATTATTGAACGAGTAACTAGTTATATCAGATTTAACAGATCTAAAAGTTCCAGACATTACGAAATACAGTTAGAACATAAATTTTAATTTAAAATGAATATTACACTTCAGAAAATATAAAACAAAAAAGTGTTTACTAGTTTTTTGACTACCTTTTTCGACTTTTTGACTAGTTAATATAAAAACCTGACTACCAGGTTTTGATATTAACTACAGTACGATCCAAAATTCAGTTGACATAGGACTTTTTCATTTCCCACCCTTCCACATTCCTTGCAGACCAGATATCAATAAGCCCTCAAAAATTTTTGTAGAGAATCTTTCTCCAAATCGACTGAACTTGGTCCCATCAAAATCAGTGACGATTAAAAGGGCTATAACATTTTTCAAAAATAAAAAGTAGAAAATGTCGTGAAAATCAAAAGTTAGTTGACACTGTCTTCCCTCCCCACCACAGGCCTCACAGACATGATATCAGTAAACCCTCAAATAATTTTGTAAAGAATCTTTTTTTGAATCGAATGAACATGGTCCTATCAAAATCGGTTAAAGTTAACTCAGTTCAAACGGTTTTTGAACATAGAAAGTTGAAAGTGTCAACTTATTTTTGCATCAGTCTAGCTTTTTTATTTTCAAAAATTGTTTTAACTCTGTTAACTTTCGCCGATTTTGATGAGACTAAATTCAGCGGATTAAAAAAATGATTCTCTACAAATTAATTTGAGGGTTTACTGGTAGCATGTCTGTGAGGCCTGTGGTGGGGAGGTACATTCTGTGTCAACTAACTTTTGATTTTCACGACATTTTCAACTTTTTATTTTCCAAAAAAAGTTTTAACCCTTTTAACCGTCACTGATTTTGATGGGAATAAGTTCATTCGATTCGGATAAAGATTCTCTATAAAAGCATTTGAAGGTTTATTGATATCTACTTTGTGAGGATTGTGGTAGGGTGGGAAATGAAAAAGTCCTATAACTGAATTTTGGATCATACTGTATATTAACACATTTTAAATCAAATTCAAAATGATTTCTTTTACAAGCTATGCATCTAATGATGTGCATTAATTATTAAAGAAAAATGATGGAATTGACCCTGAAAAGTTATAGTACATAGTGGTAAATACCAGTAGTATGTAGACAGGTTAACAATAGGTACATTTCCATACTGTCATAATCAGTCAGGGTCAAGAAATGAGGACAAGTGAGCGACCAAAGAAATGTAGAAATAAGTTAATGCTTCCAGAATGAAATGCAAATAAAGTGGTATTTCGTTTTATTGTACCAATATTGATTTCGGTACCTATTTTAGATAGTTGGTAGTAATAAGGTCAACAATATGTGCATACAAACAGAATAATTCCTATTTTCCTGTTACTGTATGGCATAAAATGTAACACTACACTAAATGTGACTCAGAATAATGTGATATCGTTGCTGCCATACGAAAATACGAATACAGCTAATCGGATTATAAACCATTTTTACTTAAGTACCTATAACTACTATAGTCGAGTAGCTATAGCTACTTGACTTGTCCATTTCTATTTGGGTATATTTTAACATTTCAAGTATAAAGTCTTGAACCAATGAATCAAAGGGGTACAAAAACAAGCAAGTACTCGCACACATACAAATAGTTTATCACCTGTTATTGTGTGTACGTATTGAATGGCGATTGCTAAAAACCCTATTGAATTGAACTTGCAATATGATATGTAAATATTATGAAAATGATCACTATTTTTTATAGAAATCAGCAATTTCAAATCATATAAAATTACTTTACATAAATACTATTACCGATATCGTTAATGTCTGAGCCTCTGAGATAATCTCATTTTCTGAGACTATATAGATTAGGTCGAAGTCATCTAGTGAAAATGTTTCGAAAGAAGACCTGGTATTTAAGGGGCTGCGGTGGTCAGTCAGCATGCTTTTGTAGCCTTTTTGATGTTAGCGAGTTTAAAAAAAGCCGCACACTTATGTATGGACGCATAACATTTACGAATTGTATTTATATTATAACTACCACATAGTTACTTGCAATTAATACTATTTTCTTTTTATAACTACGCGTAACAAGTTTAGTGTATAACAATCTCCAAACAGTGAAATGCATTAACTTTATAATATTTTACCTAAGTAATTGAACCTAAACGTTTGTAATGGTTGAGACAACCTAACAGTAAGCACAGGAAAGGGACGGAAAATGACCATCGGCTACCTGAGTGAGCTAAAATTAGGCGAACGAGCGAGCTGAAACTCTACCCTTTTGGTGGCGAGACAATGGATTATAAGTTCTTAGACTACCCCGTACATTCTCTGTTTAAATTTACTTAACGATTTGGGGTAACGTTCCGATGCGTCCTTTTGGGCCACCGTTATGCATGTAGATGACTAAAATCCTTTTATTTCCATGGCATACATTAGTACCTGGATTATTTTTTGAAGTCCAGTCAAACAAGTTGGTATGTAGATAAAATATCTATTTATGTAGTTTTGCAAAGTGAAATCATGGCATATATTCATTATTACATGTGCAGGTTACATAAATAAACGTTAAAACGGCTAATATAAAGTTTGCTGAAAAGAACAGTAAGAAATTTACATTTTTATTATTTTTAGGAAATTAATTGTTTAAATTAAGTGACATAATGTATACCGTGTTTATTTTCCATACTAATTACCCACATCTAGTAACAAGCCTTCAGGTGAAATATTAACCATGTAGTCTTATAGGAGCAATTTGGTTATGCATGATGTATTTTCTTATCAGTTAAGGTCACAGTATCAGTTTTGATAAGAGTTTCTCTATTACCAACCGCAAAGGAGTAATAATATTATTTACGCTCTGTGATATGAGACATGCAAACACAATTCAAGAATGCCTATACCCTATGCTGTATAATATAAGTACAAAGCAAATATTATTATGTTTATGCAGCTGAAAGCGCAGCAAGTTATTTCAATGTCTATCTGCAGTACTTCATTTTGTGCGTTGTTTACTACATTGGAATAGTTTTATGTATTTAATTCTGTGTTCTTTAGACTTTGCTATCCTTTACAGATATATCGTACCAATAAAAGTGTAACTTACGCTAAATAAATAGTCCTTACGTTTAAATTAATGATAACAGTATAATAGTTTTATAGCTATAGCAGCAGTGGTAAATGTAGAGTATGTTTATTCAAATGAGTATTCCTTCAAATGAGAATTGTGTTCAGATACAGCTTCTTTTCTTCTTAAGGCCCTGCTTCAGTAATCGCCTCTGCATGTATTTTACTACTAAGTATCTCGCGGCACAAAAATAACTCGCCTAATTGTCAATAAAGCTGCATGTAATTAGTCTTAAAATTTAAATCACAAAGCTCAGAATTGTGACAATTTTGACCTGTTAAGGTCGTGGTAGACATATTTTAAAAAATATTCAGTTTCTTAAGGGATTAATTTTTTAAAGTTAAATTTCCAATTGAGTTCTTTTTGAGTTATCTTTGCTTTCCTAAATAAAAATTGAATTTTTATACTCAACTCAATGTAAATTGGCCGAGTTAATAATGCCAAGTTCCGCTACTGCAGCTGGACCTTAAATAATGGTTATTTCACGGTTCTCCATAAGTGTACGCAATTGTGTCATAATCACTTTACTTACCAAAGATGACTTATTTATGTTGTCCATGCAACAAAAAATAAAGATGTACGCGAGCTGAGGATCAAGAATTGCATTGAAATTATCAAACGCTTGAATATACATTGAGATTAATAATACGATAATGATGGGACATCATGAGATTAAACTTATCCTTCAATGCATTTTCATGGTTGTCGAATTATAGTAAACGTTTAGTCATCTCTTAACAACAAAGTGCACAACTTTTTAATCAGTAAACGTTCATTATTGAGGAAAGCTGCTGATATTTTTGGACACAATTGTCAAAGATGAGATGGATATCAGCTAATAATTGCTGATTTTAAGTGTTATAGCCAGAATTAACTTCATTTCCAACCATCGAAACATTCATTACCACAACGGCATTAAAATAAGATTTTCCATAAACTTTTTAATACCACACCAAAAAGAAAGTAACACTAAATAAAACCAAAATGGGACAATTTATTCAGAATATTATATTTAAAATATTTCGTAGTGGCGGGTTTTGCGATAATTTTAGAAGGACAAAAGCATAATTATGCACAAAATATATTTAAAAGGCAGATAGGTACTCCATTTCTTTACATTCCACAGTCTAGGCAAGTGAATTAAGAAATAGAATTTTTCCGGTTCCTCCTCTTACAATTTCGACTAGAAAGAAAAAATGGTATTCATAGTATTAATAAATATATGTAGTTACCTAAGTACCTTTCCATACCATAAAATTTAAATTGCGATATTGTGGATTAAGCAAAACAAATGCGTAGCTCATTACCCCGACATGGATGGCAATAACTGGGTCTTCAGCAGCGTCTGACAAATTGATAGTAGCCCGTTGATCAGCCCCTACTGTAATTGTTAAGCCTGTGCATTGGCCTCCATCTTTGTTTCCGGAAATTACATCACAGTACTGGCCAGCAGGAAGACAAGTCTAAATCAAAATCGTGTAAACATTTTAAAAAACGTACTTTACTTTATTTATTTGAGTAGATCAAAAAAAATTGACTCTAACCATTAAAGTAGCAGAAAGTGGGTAGTTATCATTATTGATCACAATAAATCCCTTGTCACCTCTGCAGAAAGCAATTTGGTTGCTGTCATTAGACCAAAAATCATTCATAGTGGTGCCTATGTAATTTCAATTTTCAAATGTGAAAATTTTTCAACCATCATCATAAAAATTTTGAATTGTTCGTCTTTGATCTTATTGTTTATGAATATAATACCTTGGACAGTGTTCCTGAAGGCAACCATGTTGTAAATCTGTCTCCATCTGTGTTCGCACATCCATCCACCGCCGCAAGTAAGGTCAGGGTTAATTGGTACAGGGTTAGTATTTCCGTTTGTGTTAGGTGGTCCAACCTGTGAATTAAATTTAATTTCAACTTTAATGCTATTTGCTGTGCTTAACTAAAATTGTAGAATAGTTGAAGTCGCTGAAGTAGAAAGCCCAACTGGCCATAAAATCTAATTTTCATTGAAAAAATCCTAAATGAGCCAAAGGAATTTATCTATTTTATTTTTAACCCCATTACACCTAATCTTTAACGTAATTTTTAACTTTGAATTGAGAAAGTAAATATTTTCATAAATCTTTTATTTTACAATTATTACGAGCGTAGTTGGGTTTGAGGTTTCATTGGTACAGGATTAAATATTATTGCTTACCCAATCGTTAGCATCGGAGCCTCCTTGCCAGTCCTGTTCCCAGAAATAAGAGGACATAACTCTAGTCAGACCATAAGGATGAGCCAACATCAGAGCTGTTGCCATCTTGTACATTCGGGATACCTATATATAATATAATAATATAATATATATAATATATATAATATATATATAATATTCTTACGCGAAAGGTAAGAATATTTTGTCCTCCAGCTCCATGTCCACGTTGGTTGTCGTGATTGTCAAGAAAGACGACTGCATTGTTTGAGGGGTACATTCCCCATCCTTCACCTAAGATTAATAATTTGGTTTACTTTTATCAGGAAGGATTTGAAATATTTCCAAAAAAATTTGAATTTGGGAATTATGTTAGACATTTACAGAGTATAAAGTCGACATGCCGTTAACTGTTTTTTATGTACAGCATGCCATAAATGCCGTATACGGACCAAAGACACCGCTTTTAGCAGCTCAGTAAATGGCATGGTCGTAGTTTACGGCTTTTACTTTACGGTATGCTGTAAACAATTTTTGTGCTGCATTTACGGCATGCGGCATTTACGGTATTGAATATACTGGACATTTACCCCAATTAGCAAGAAACTTTAATTGATTATATCCCCTGAAAAGTTCTCCTAAGAACATTCCATATTTGAATTCGGTCACGCGTCCATTTCCAAAATATTCGCTTCCAGTGATTGGCTCATTTCCTGAAAAAACAGCCCAAATGTAAACATAACGTAACTAACAATGGTTACTTAGTGGTATTGTAATTGTTTTGTCTGGAGTAAAGTATTTATTTTAATCTATACAGTCCTTCAAATCTGATAATTTAAAATTATATATAGGCAAATGAACATTGTAATTACCTAAATCAATAACTTCCTGAAAAACAAATGGCCTTGCTCCCCCAGGGAATCCTTGATCGGTTGGCAAGTTGTTAAGCCCATCGAGAATTGTCTTCATATCGGCGGGCCACATATGCTTTGAAGCGTCAATTCTATTTTGTGATTTTAATTAGCTGATTACAATATACATTTACAGCTTTGAAAACATCCAACCGAAATTGGTTTGCTATAATACAGTTAAAGGTTATAATATTTGTACCGGAAACCAGCGACTCCATAACCAACAAGTTTATTTAGAAATTCAGTAATCTTTCCTCGGACGTAGTCTTTGCCTTGGTTCAAATCCTTAAGACCAGAAAGTTCACAATTTCTGACCTGTAAAAATAATTAAAAAAGTGTTGCGTCTATGTCAGCATTTTAAAAGTTATACTTCACAAACGTATCATCACCATAAAAATATCTAAAAATTGCACGCCTTGCAAAAGCAAATACTTATATAACTATTTACGTACTTGCTTTATCTATTTAAAATTATTAATAGATGATGATCAATACCTGAATGGGATTGTTGTAATCTTCAATTGACCCAGAAGCTGTAGGACAAGTGGATCTGTCATTGAAGTCTGTACTTGAGTATGGGACACAATCGTACTGCTTGTTGTCAGCATTGTAAGTGCATCCTCCAGTTCCAGATCCCGAACCAATTGATCCTGTCATGTGATTAATTACAACATCGGCATAAATTCGTACTCCAGCAGCATTACAACGACTAACCTGCAGAACAAAAATAATATTTCATTAAAATTAAAATTAGGTTATTATTTCTAAAAATGGCACTTCGCAAACAAATTTAATGTATGTAATTTACATTCAGTGTCAGTAGGTTGATCTACGTGGAGATCAATACAATATACTATATCTGTATAATCCGAAGCTTTGTAGGTAGAAGTAGTTGACCATGGTCAATTGAGTAGAGTATGATATTTAAAATCTGTATTATAATTTATGGGCTTGTTTTCAATATTCAATAAATTAATCAATTATACTGAAAGTGAAATAATATAGCAAGGTTAATAATTTACCATGGATTGAAGTTCTTGTTCAGATCCTGAGCGAGTGTTTAAGTTGTAGGAAACGGGTTGATATCTTTCCCACCAAGGTCTGGACGGGTTAGTGATGACAGCATTTTCACTCGGTGGTGAAATTTGGACTCCTCCGTAGCCATTTGGACCTAGAAATCTCTCACATTCTTCAGCAATGTCGTTCCATCTCCATTCAAACAAATGTACTATGGTTGTTCTTCCAGCAGTAAAGTGTGGATCATGTTGGGCCAAACTTCCGCCCAATAGGGCCACGGTTAACAGCAATATTGCTAACTTAGTCATTGTCGATCAGGTCGGGAAAAATGTCTCCTGACTCAAGCGGAAATAAATAGTTTATAAAAAGTTGTGGCGTTTATATAGGGGACTCTATTAATCAATTAAAATGATTATTTATAATCTAAGGTACTTAAATTTGTCAAATTGCAATATGATTCGCATTTTTACCGTTTAATATCGTTATAGATTATATATACTACATAATAAATGACTGATTGTCAATACACGCCTTCATTGAAACTTCATTCATAACTGATGCTGCCGATTATATTTGCATAACAAAGTCACTTTTAACCTATTTGGAAAGAACATATTGATCATGCTATGACAAAGGACACTTCACTTGACCATACTGAGGCAGAATAACTACTTCAGAATTATATAAGTTTCTTATCGATTTATTTTCAAGCTGTTTACCCAGTAATGTGATTATATTCTGTCAAATTAAATATAAGTAAATAATCGATCGACATTATGCACTTGATAACAAACACTTAGGCGCAGAGTATACATAATAATATCCATCGGTGATACGAAGTGGAAGGTATTGAGATGCAATATTATTTTCCGTACAATTTAAAAAGCTAAAACAAGGCAATCGAATTTTGCATAACTTTTCCTGATCGATACAAAAAAGCTACATACTACTAAATATTCAATATTGTAACGATTATTAACACTCCTGTGTCTAAAAATATCACATTACAGTATTTTTTGCTTCCAATCGCATGTTTATCATTGGTTTACAGCTATTGATTATATTTTTCAGTTTTCAATAGTTTTTGAAAATAGTTGCAACTAGGTTAAGTAGTTATAGTTATATAATTGAACGCAAATTAGTTTTATAAAAATGGTAAAACAACTAATAATCCTATCTTTTGAAAAAATTCCATTTTAAAAGTTAAATACACTTGCATGCAAAAAGATTAACAAAATAATAATTTCAGGTTAGCCTCTCTTTGTAATTTTTAAAATTTTCCCTTAAAAAGATTTTAGAAGTTATTTAGAAGTTAGTCTTTTTGACATTTAAAAAGATCATTTGCATATTTGTGTGACTAAAATGTATCAATGCCTTCCTTCAACGTACATTTTATATGTATCCTATTTATTACTGTGTATTCAAAAATTGAGAACGAAAATAAGATTTTTCCTTTTGACCAGTCTTTTAAAATAAATGTTTCCATATATGAAATTATAATGGACAAGATGAATTTAAGATGCTTAAGAAATACAAAAGTTATGTGGATCTGTTATTGATTGTACGTGATTTATTTAAAAATCTCAGTCTTGTACATTTGTTGTCTATTAGTAAAAAGTTGAACAATTAAATCAGTAATCTTGTCTTGAGTACATAAGAGGTAGGTTAGCAGAGCAACAGAAGTTTTCCATTGGAATACCGCATTCTGAAAATTATAATAGCTCCTTTTTTATATTTTTAAACTTAATATCAAATTAATATAGGTATATTTTTAGGTTTTTGTGACAAAGCATTTCATGCTCTTCTGATTTATTACACTTTAAAAAGTTGAAAGTCTACCTTTGAATTGTATTGGATTTAGGCAGCATTTAACCGGGTGGCCCCTTGTTGTTCGGATACACGCTGGGCATGCTTAGCCAATTGTCGAGCATGTTTAGCCAAAGCTTGGGAACGGTCGGCCAAACCTTTAGCCTTGTCAGGGTCACTTTCTTCTTGTTGGATTAGGTTATTAGGTCTTTGAGGCACACGTGGCAGTCCTCCTTGTCCACTTCCGCGATTCACAGTGGCTCTGAATCCATTTATAGCATCGGCTGTGTAACTTACCGTACGACCATCAACAGTGTAAGAGCCTCGGGTAACTCCATCCTCCGTCTTTTCAATTCGGTTATGTTGTTTTCCGGTTTTGGGGTCGGTGTATACGTAATCTACTTCTCCAGCTGGGATAAAATTAAATTATTTTCCAAAAATTATAAACACAATTTTTAACAAAATATCAGTCATATATTATACAAAATGTGCATGTTAATTAAAAGCTAACCGGTAAATGGGGCTTGCTCATATTGGGGCTTGCCACGATTGTAATTATTGTAATCTATAGTTGGAACTGGATTGTAGTTTATGGGGGCTGGGATATTATAATTCACTGGAGGAACAGGAGCGTTGTAATTGATTCCCGGAATTTGAGTGTTGTAATTAACGGTTGGAACTGGGGCATTGTAATTTATGGTTGGAACTGTTGGAGCAGGAGCGTTGTAGTTTACACCTGGAATTGGAGGGTTAAAATTAGTAATAGCAGGTACTTGAGCGTTATAATTGACAGGGGGAATAGGAGCATTGTAATTTATGCCCGAGACTCCAGCAGCAGCGTTGTAATTAATAGCCGGGACTCCAGCAGCAGCGTTATAATTAATAGCCGGGACTCCGGCAGCAGCATTGTAATTTATTCCCGGGACACCAGCAGCGTTGTAGTTTAATCCAGAAATTTGATTGTTGTAATTAGCAAGTCCCGGAAATTGATTGTTATAATTAGTAAGTCCAGGAATTGGAGCATTATAATTTATTCCAGGCACTGAGCCGAAATTGAGTGAATTTGGATCGATCTGTGCTGACACACTGCTGACAACAGCGGCTAATGCTACAAACTGTAAAAATTTTAAAATTGATGTAAATACAATGAGTAGGCAATTGAAATTGTTATTCGTAACACAAAATTTAATTTTCACTTACCGCTAACATTTTAGTGCTGCAGATAGATACTGCAAAATAAAATTCCTTTTAATATGCCTACAGAGAGTTAATTAATTACGTTGTGCTGCAGACTGAATGAAATTTTAATATGAGTGCCATGACAGTAATGTATTGACTATTTATAGCTTTCATAAGATCTACTGAGAATTTGAATGAATTGCCACATGCTAATTAGTAATTCATGTCATTGACTGAAAACAGCTTCCTAATATTATGCAACTACCAAGGTATCTGGTCTGAATTAGAGTTATTATCTTTTAATGCATTTCGTAATTTATCAGAGTTTTATTTTAAGATGAACTATAAGATGTACTAAATTTAATTAATTGGACTGATTAATTAAATAGTCATTACTCAATAACATTATGTACCAAGTTTCATTAGCGGAACAAATAGGCATATGTTTTCATTTTGTAGAAATGTGTTTTCATCACACTTGCTAAAACGATATTACTGTCTACTGTGTTCACCACTAAATCAACACTTCTCTTTCCTGCAAAAATATTTGCATTTTTCATTCTACATAAAACACCATTCATTCACGCTCGCTGATTTTAGCAATTTTCCTACTTAGTATGTTATAAATAACAAAAATTAAACCGGCTTTTTTAATGTGTAGGTAGGTATAGTTCCCCTATTTGCCTCCACTAACTCATAAGAATTATTAAACGGATACGAATAGCTTCTGGTATAATACGATTATTAGTAGGTACCAAGCGAATAGTAACTTTATTCATAGATTATACGTATCTGACAATTATAACATAAAATATTGATACACTTAGTATGTGCAATTAATTTGC
>JABASH010003290.1:0-16928 GCA_019776445.1 Tomocerus maximus | reverse complement strand
TTATGATCATGATACCAAATACTACATAATATTCATTTTTAAACCATATTTGAAAATTAGACTTTTTACAATGCATAGTTTTATATCGTATTATATTCGTTGTATGCATTGATCAGTTAACTTTTAATATAAGTGGGTAGGTAGTATTAGTAACAACCTTTAACTGCAATTAAAAACAGTTTTTCATTATTAATTCTAATTGTGCACTGTTGCTGTTAAGTACAGGCACATGTTATATGTTTCGTTATGTAATGTTTCACGCAGATAAAACGTGTTACCGCTATTAACATAATAATATGGTAAACATGTATTGCACTTATCTGTACTAATTGTAATATTATATTAATAAAGCATGAACATGATAATCAAATGGTAAACAGGTGTGGCCAGTGGATAAAGTACGATGAAGGATGTATTCAATGGTTTTTGATAATGATATTTTGTCCTTAGTTGAGATCGTATCGTCATCCTCACTAGTGAGGCTGACTATTATCCTAGTATTAATAAATCTATGTCTTATGTATTGCTCAGTAAAACGTGCAACTGGTGGTATAATGCACGCTGTATTTCAGGTAAAATGAATCACTGTAAGGAAATTTGGAATCCAAAAATTCCTCATTTAATAGAAAAATTATTCATTATCCTGATTAAAATTTTCTGAAATGCGGATTTCCAATAAAACTCACATCACCCAGGTCAGTTATTTATGGTTATGCATGTAGCATTCTACCAAATGTTGCAAATCAAATGTAGGAAAGTTAGCTTTTCATATAATTCCAGAAGACTGAAGGTTGTCCTTGCAGCTTTGAGATAATCTGCGGTAAATTGTGTGCATACAATTACTACAAAGTATAAATTGTTTAAATTCGGTTTGGTACAGGTCCTCTGAAACTATCAAAGGTGTATCTTATGTCCTTATTTATCTCTGTCAATTTGGTAATCGACGATTATTTTACCTTCTACTATAATTTACGCAAGCTATGGCTTCTACTTACTTCGTAGTGTTCGTAGTAGCTCACTATACTTAGTAATCAGTCTGTCTTATTACTTAGTAATCATTGTCGTCACTATCTTCCTGAACGGTTGGTCTGTTACTGAATGCGTCATTCAATCAACAATCTAACACAACATAACGTTGGTTGTATCGATTGTTTGTAAAAAAGTTATAAATAACTCTCAAATGCAATTGATCCATCGGTTCTATACAAAAATGCAAATTGTGTTCATAAACTAATTTGAGTATTGAACCGAAAGATCTGCCAGTCAAGGAAACAATTGTCCCCATATCCTGGTCCATTATCATCTAATTAAATATTACTCATTGCTGCATGATGTACGTTTTGCAAATCTGTAAACCTTGCAGCTGTATACTAGGTATCTGCATAGATGCTCCGGATCATAATACTTCATGCTTTATAGTTTGGGCCCAGAGATTTCCATAAGTATCGAAACATTTGTCATCAACTTGTAAATAAATTTAGTCATCAGAATGGATGCATTTGCTACTAAAATGAAGCAATATGTGTTATTCTAAGTGCATCATCACATCACATAAATAGTAAGTAAATAGTAAGTATTTGTGTGTTCATAAACAAAAACGTCAACACATAAATGATAGTATCAATTTTAAACCACGTACCACAATTTTATTGGCGAAAACAAGAAAATAATGGGCCTACTATAAACTGTTTGATTTACTATACTCTAAAATTGCAAAACATTTCTTTCGAATTGCATCACTGCGTAGAATACCAAGGTTAACAATACCTTATGCTATGTATGGGAATGGTATTTTTAGAGCCTTTGATTTGTTTTGGTTATCCATCATGGAATTTTTGCATAGATCATGTGTGTACCCATGAGATTGAGATTATGGTCAAAGATACAAAGGTTAAAGATGCCAAACAAAGAAAAAGTAGGTAAACATTCGTCACTTAAAGATTGATGTTTTTTCATGAGTTTGATGCATTGAGTCATCATACATAGATATACAGTTGTATACCTTCTCTGAGATTTAAAAATAACAACAAAGTAGTGAAAGATTGCTTTGAAGTTGGTTTATTTATATGCAGAGATATGAACATTTCATGTCTGTTGATTATAATAATGTTGTTGATACAGAATTTCGGAGGAATTAGTTATTTGTAGCTACTAATTATACGTCTACCCGTTGAAACATCACAAAGTCGTATACTAGCAGAGTAGCCGATACTTGAAGTAATTTTGACAAATTGTTTTTGGATTTTAAATATTATGAGGCATTAGTTGTGAAATGCATATCTAGAATAACTTGTAGCGGTTTGTTTGTCATTGTCATCATAAAATATCTTCTTTACTTCCGTCGGAATAATATCTTAGTATTAGTATTGATAATATAGTAATAACATGCGTAAAATTGTAAAATAGCTTAAGATTAAAACTCTGTTTAAGCAATAACATGAATTTTAGGTTAATTAAAAACTGTAGGCAAACTTTGGAATAAAAATCACGTTGAATGTATTGTAGACAGATGGTTTGCATGCATTTTGTACTACATACATATATACACTCTCCTAACACTTTTAAAACTATGTTGCGTAGACATTTTCGCCTATGATCTAGATAATTATGTTACAATAATTAGGAAGACAAGGTGTATTCAAGAAACGATAAATATTAAGGTACATAACTAGACTTTCTCACAAATGGCACTAGATTAAATGGAGTACATGACATACATTCTCAAATATATGCAAAGTATACATAATTTAACGAATCTCACGAGACTGGATCCGCAATGGTCCAATATATTTAGCGATAGATAGCGATTATTCTTTATTAGCATCCTCATGTGCAAGAATTTCTAATACACTCACATAAGTTCCTGCCACACAGCCAACAGTTCCGAAAATCATCAGGGAAACATCTTTCCACAATTTCCATTTGCATGTTCCGTAGCCCGGTGCCCAGTTGCACAAGATACTAAACATAGGTGGTAAAATTAAACCTAAAGCTGATGTGCATAAGGCCCCCACAAGGGAAATAAATAATCCTAAATTCGGTATAAGAACTGCCAATGCAACTGTAAACAAAAAAGATACACGTAAGTCTCTCATTTATTTTATGCCAATATTCCATTGAAGATTTATTTATTTTCTTACATGTTAAAATGACCAAAGATGTTCTGAATGTGTATTCTGCAATAGTTTGAAGGTTCTTTGGAATGCGTGGTTCAATGGCAGGCCAGGCAATAGACATTGGCACGTAGAATTGAAGGGCATAGGAAATGAAAATTGACAGAGCCATGACTAAACGAACACTCATGGCAAGCCTAAAGAAAATAATTATTTGTTAAACACTTTTATTATAGCGCTATTGCGAATCTTTTTAGAATTATTAATAAAAATTACCATTCTCCATCAGGTAAATTCAGAGTCACACTTCCAGTAGAATTGTCTCCATATTTCAAGTAACCAAAGAATCCTACAGCCATATACAAGATTGCAACGATAAACATACTAATATTCAAAACACCAAACAATCCTCCGAAATCACCGGGATTTTTCATTTTGTTTTCTAAAGGTAAGATCTGAAAAATAATAATCAATCGTTATATTGTGTTAATGATATTTTCAAACCTTTTCAATTAGAGCTAAAGATTTTTCTCTTACCATTCCAATTCCCTCAAAGGCATACAGAGCAGTTCCAAAATACAAAGGAAGATGAATCCATCCGTTGAAAACAACATGGAAGTTATCTCTTTCATTGATGGAAGGAATATCTTGGAGAATGTAGTAGAATATAATTCCGAGACCGATGCTCATGAAACCATTTGCTACCATCATGAAGGGTGACAACAATTTGAGATTCCTAATCCAATTGAGGAATATAAGAGGAAGGAGAAGAATTGCTAGGTACGCTTTGACACTCATGTGGTAGCCAAACTGTTCTGCTACAAGCTATTAAAACCCAAAAAGGTATTATTTTTGGTTTTTATAATTATTAATTATATTTCATTATAGGAATTGTTTTCCAAACTCACCTGCTGCACATTAGTAGCCACAAATACAAAGTAGACGCAACAGAATCCCAGTTGGGTTATGCATAGAAATGTATCAATCATAACTCTGTGAAATAGAAATTCATTTGGTTAAGTCATGTCTGTAAGGGATAATTTACAATTTGGAACACGTAGCTACCTTGCAATAGCTGAAAATGGTCGCAGACAAGGAGGGCCAACGGTGAATGACAATTCTCCTACTTCCGCAAAGTTAAGGAAAGGAGTTTTCGTTCTTTTACATAACTCCCGAGCGCAATTGAGCTATTAATAGTAAATATATTTAATAGGCATAATGAAAAATTTTTTCGAAATGAAAGGTTGATGATATTGGAAGATTGAAAGTAAACGTACTAGGATGTGCATCGTATGTACGCAGATGACACCAATGACGGCTAATCCTACAGATCCAATGATCAATCCTGCATTCTTAAATGCTTCCGGCATGGCCAATATACCAGTTCCTATATTTCCTTTAAGTAAATGGATGGCCGTATCTAAATTGCTGCAAAAAATTCATAACTTTAGTCAAGCCGCTGTAAAAATGATAATTGTTGGTCCAATGTCATGTAAATTGATATTGTAATTTCTTACGATGTAGGATGGTCAACATTACGATGAGCTAATGGGTCATAAGGTTCCTCGTCCTGCGGCACCTTCAAAGAAACTTCTTTTTCTTTGAATCCGTTGCAGGCTACATTCTCGTGCCCTTTATTGTCAGTAAGCTCCACCAGTTGCAATGGGTGCCTACATACAATAAAACAATCAAACCATTTTGTTAGATCTAAGGTTAAGTGTACAAGGAAATGTAAGCAGTCGTTACGGACACTGTCAATGTCATTTTTAATTCAGTGTTGGTCCCATGAATAAAATGTTTGGAAAGCGGTTCCTTTTTGTAGTTTTGGAATACAAGAGCAAAAAAGAGTTTGCACAATACCATATTGATAAATGGGAGCTATTAATCATTCACAAAGTGAATATCGTCTCATCTTACATGACAGACATCATGTACTATTTGCCAGTAGCTATTATAGGTATAGTCTCGCAAAAGTCTTAATTAAATATACCTTTCATTAAAACAAAGTTTTAATTAATCAACAGAATTGATTGTAAGGGCAGCCATATCTTTCTCCGGTCATCCTTATCTTGCAAGACAAGAGTCAGGAAAAAGTATCTGGACCAAGAGGAGACAGGGAGCCAAGTCTTTCAGATGATAAACCTAACGAACTCTTTCCTGTAATCAGCAAGCTCATTACATCTAAAACGTCGTCACATCACGTTGGAAATCGATTCTTTCAAATGAAAGAACTGAATTAAAGGAGTCAAGAAAAGACAAGACATATTTTTATCTATGGAGTGATAATATTCATGTCAGTCATACCACATCAGTCAACTTGTCGTTTAATTACTTCAAAGATTACGACATTTCAAGGTCCAACATTTCTATGGCTAACTATATCTATAAACCATTACATTCCTATAAACATTAACAATTACCTGATATACTCAAGAATAACTATCTATTCATCAATACTGTGTAATGGTGTAATCTATATTTATAATAAGGTATTTGCTATGTCTAAGTGACCCTAATTATGACATCTGCTAACTCATCACCCATACCCATTAATACATAATATGCTATAATTATATTATGAGTATGATCTATATAGATCTTTATGTAAGTATGTATACTTTCCCTTAGAGCATTGCAGTTTTGAACGGAGCTCTAAATATTCTCTTATCTATTAATCCTGTATAAATTTTTGTGCCAGTAGTGATACGATTGTAATTGAACATAGGTTAATAAGGTGCAATTCTTTAATTGAACATGAAATATTTAAGATTAGCCTGGAATGACGTCTCTTTACAGCGTGGTGTATGCGTGTAATTAATGTCTAAAGAAGCACAACTCTTCAATTGATAATTGAGTAAATATTACTGAAATAATATCACTCATTTGATGATTTAACAAAGTTAAAATGGGATTAGCTATTACAGATAGGTATGCATTTTTCCTAATAAATAGTTATTATAGTCTATATAGATAAACATAGGTAAGATCCTACTGACATTACCGTTAGTTTACTCACGTCTTTGCCTTACATTTTTAAAGTCGTGTAATAACTATCAACAACAACATAACCTTTTTGCGCAGTTACTTCTTTGTATAATGAAAATGATACGTAGTCGGATTTAAGTAAAAAGAATTTGCTGAGCAAGGCATACGTACGGTCTACAAGGATATCTAATCTTAAGATTAGTCTTAAGCAAATGAAACATGTTTATATATTGTATTTACTTCAAAAAAATGAGCCTGTACCTTCCAAATCCAAATGCCCAAAATCTACCACGTGCAACTGCAATCGCACACGTTTATATTAGTACTTAGCAATAACTAGACTGAACTAACGCAATGCAATGCCATTGTGGTGAGATTAAGCTATAAAATGGTGACAATGAACAATGGCAAGGTGGCTGGTACGGAATGCATGAATTTAGCAGAAGTTGTACTTTAACAATATGAAATTAAAAAAATGTTTTTCTTCTTACATTTTTAGGGTCGTATGGAATTAGATCGGTGGCTAAACACAATTCACAATATCTTAAGGTAGATAAACTTTTTTCAGATATGAAATGAGAACTGAGAAGTACAGTATCTATTTCCAAGCTATTTATACGCTACATTGATAGATTCCTTTAAAACGTTGACATTTATTGTTTGCGTAATGAAGTACGTATGTAGGCGTAGGTATGCAATTCAATTCACGTAACAATATATAACAATGAGCAAAAAATTTGAAAAATGTAATTGACTTACCCATTTTTTTGCGAGTTGACCAGATTCATCTGTAATAGCTGAGGCTCAGCTCCTGTCTTCCCAGTCATTCTGAGTTTTTCTGATATTTCAAGAAACGAACTCAATTAGGATTAGGTTTGCCTATTGACACTTCGGATAACCTCGCAAACGCCCTGGAAAGAAATAAATACCCTGTTTAGATAAAATAACAATTGCTGTTATTCATTCAAGTTATTCAGGACACATTTCAATGAAATGCTAAATAAAAGATTCTGAATTGGCATCTTATGAGTTGGATTGTATTTACTACTATGTAATGGCATAGAAGGCAACTGATAATAGATTTTCCAATCCTAAACAATGTGATGGGATGAGTGTTTCTCTCAAGGAATTCTCAAGGCATACTTACATTACATTGATCAAAACTAAAGAATTAATAGATAGTGCTATTTATGTTCAGGGATGCAGCATAGTATAGGTACTTTAACTGATTCAATAAAACTATGTAACCTATAAAAGGACTGAATACCTATTATGTAAACAATTGCAACACGCTTTGTTTTATTGTTTGTAAAGAATAATTCAAGTGTTTTCGTGTGTCAACTCAAAGTTACTGGTTCCAGCTAGATCTCATTATTTACTGAGATAAATACAACGAAGATGAACTATGAATAGATTAACTCACGCACATATTAATTAGGCTTAGAAATGATCTCTTGCTACTAGCTAATACTAATTATAGTAAGCAATTAAAACAATTTGCCTAACTTTCTGTATTTAACTATATCTACCCAGCAATAGATGGGTTTCTATTTAGTGTATAGGCATGCATAGGTATATATGTTACAGTTACAGTGTGTATTGAAACTCACTGTGTATTAAGACTTAATTTTCAAATACATACCACATTGTCAATACTACATATTTTATTATAGTTAACGGTTCAATGAAAGCCGAGTCTCCGATTGTATTAAATATGTAGAATCATATAAAAATAATTTATTGAGAACAGATTCAAGATATCAATTTGGAGTTTGTATGTATTTTTTAAATGCTGAATTCTATCCGAAACTGGTTTTATTGAACCATATTTAATAAATATTGAGAATTCGGAATATATTTTAAAATTATGAGTTTTAATACACGCCAGTGTGTTTTAAAGCATACAAAGTAGTTTCAGAACACAGTGTAGCATATAGATTCCATATTATCTGGCTATTCTTATAGTAAATTGTATTAATGTAGGTGACTAATTTATTAGCGGATTGTATGCAAAAATACAATAAGCACATAAAATAATAATTAATACCCACCTACTTTTGGTCTTCCTATTATGTTATGTGCTGTGTCTAATTATCTGTAACTTTGTTGGAGTAGAAACCACAGTGTGATAGTAATAATGACAGCAGACACTCGGATTAATTTGGTAGTGTTGCTACTGAACTGAGTGATTGTGAATGTGCTGCGAATATAAATAATTTGATAAAATGGTCTGTCGCCACAGGATGATGTGTTCGTCGACACTAGCAAATGGCTGAAACAAATAAACTGAGTGTTAATGCTGAGTTATATATATGAAAGAAGGATAGAATTATGCTCTTTGCACCCCGTCTATGACCTGACCATGGAATTTCTTGAACGATGAATAAAAATAAGCACGAAACGGAGAAAAAAGGAGAATATTGAATTGGATGTAGAGCGAATCATGTCATGATATGTCATAATAAATGTCTGTGTGCGGTCGTTTGCACGATGAATAAAAATAAGCACGAAACGGAGAAAAAAGGAGAATATTGAATTGGATGTAGAGCGAATCATGTCATGATATGTCATAATAAATGTCTGTGTGCGGTCGTGGTCATTATTTATGTAGAGAGTGGCAGAAATGGAATAATATAGCACCTCCTTTGTGAATCTCTGTTTAAATATCTTTTAAATCTGACTAAATCAGAAAAGTTATTCTGAACCATTTACTGATGGTTGCAACTTGGTAGATAACTCTCAAAAGAAAACGACCGCTCAGCTCTCACTTCACCAGCGAAAATAAACACTTGGCTAACTATAGCATTTTTTCCCTACAACGAGATAGATTGCATAGTTAAAAGTTTTAAATGGTACAAATATATGAATTTACAGAGAGTTAAACAACTCCACATTTACGTCAACTCGAATTGTGTAATTCAATCATAGAAACATGCATCACTACTCCATTTTATTTAGGATTATCTTTCTCATGAAATATTCATGAAGGATTAGTATCCAGTAACTCTCTCTTCATTCAAATACAGCAAAGAAAACTACGACAATCATATCAATGTCCTACTTTAAATTTATACTTCTGAGACAATAGATACCTAATTGATGTCATATATTATTGTTGACAGTCATATTATCTACAAGCATAAATTTATCAAGCTATTACAAATTCCGTTACGAAAAAGGATTTAAATTATAAAGATTGTCTATATCTATTTATATAAATGACTCCCACTGTTTTCCAGACTTTTTTGCGACAAGGATTCATACACAAATTAATAAATGTTAATCTGCAAAGTATCTGTTTGAAAACATGATTATCTATGATATCAGTAAAAAGTTATTGTGCTCAAGAGAAATTTGTATGTGAGACCTTCTCTTGAAAGGTCATTACGAATTAATATTAATGCCAGAGATTCAGTTTAAGGTAAATAGAGTAAGTAGCAGTAATAGTTGTACTTAAGGTTGTGTTTACCTTGTTTGTAGTAGAGCCTCGTGAATTAGTTTGTCTGGAAGCGGAGGACTTTTGGTTGTGAAGACGTGAGAGAGAGTGAAGCCACCAGCCAACTGAACCACTCAAATGAAGTGTTCCAGAACAAGTCAAGATTAATAAATTGGATGAAGATGAGGCACGACACATATCAGTCAAAGTAACGCCAAGACATGAGACAAGATATCCCGAACAACAGATGAACCATTTAATGTCCTATCACTTAACATAGCATTAAACAATTTACAGGACACAATGTCACTGATATCCTACGCTTAACAGAATTAATCAGTGCATTGCATAAAAAAGATATATACCCTTCTGTATATTTGCTATCCGTAGTTGTCCTTATTATAGTGCTTTACTAATCTATTTCATGCCACTACTGGATGGTTGTAGGAGTTATTATTATTTACATTAACTCAATCACATCACAAAAGTCCGAGGGAAAAAAACTTGATGAAACAAAGCTATGAGTCTGTACTAATGTACTTCGGCTTCTATGTATACTTTCTTTGATGTTTAATGTGTAGACACCCATAGAAATGTTTGATCGTGCCCTTCAACTAATTAAAATGGCAGGGATGGATATAAGTCGTGAAAACATACGGCGTAGTATTTTTTATTTCATTCAGAATTTTTTAATCGTGGAACAGAAAACTTTTATAGGGGTGAGTATATCAATATCCTCACTGTCAAATGGTTAATTTCATATGATATTTCATGTGAAAGATTATCAGAGGGAAGATCACACTACTATATTTCAATTTCTTTTATTGGCAGAGACAGGCTACTTTTAAGGCTGCTTTCAATGCCATTAAAATTTACGGCCAAGTGCCCAATCGCAACTCTAAAATTTTAATTCCGGACTCATTTAGGGTCAATTGTTCAATTACTAAATTGCGTACAGATCTGTTCTTGACTTAAGATTCAATAGTTAGCTTATGTCTTTGTGCCGCCAGGAACTTAGAACAATAGTAGACTGGAATGTAGATGGAAAATGTTTAAGAACGGAGACGAAACACTCAACTAAATAGTCGGCAAGAAAATTTATGCATAGAATATGCGCTTTCTTTATTACAGCTTTCCAATGGGGACATATTAACTCACACAACTTGTGCTATATACGTAGGATGTACGTCTGTACTGAAAAGTAAGGTAAACCTGGATTCTGTTAAACCAAAGAATACGTGCATGTATTCAAGATCTATTTTAGTACAGCCAAATTATGCTAAATTTTATCTTTTCTGGGAAACGCTTGTTATGATGACAAATTTAAGCCAGCAGGTGAAGACAATTTAGATCAAATGGGTAAATACACATAACTTCCCTTAAATAGTTATCCATCATCTTTAGTATCCTAATATCATCTTTCATAGTTAATTCATTCTTTATTTATAAACATTTAAAACATGGATTACTGAGATTTAAGCACACTCGTGTGAATCTGAATGTTGTGATTGTGAAGCATTTATATATTAATTACATCCAGGATTATATTTATTTAGGTTATACTTTTCGTTTCACTAAGACACAATCAGAGTAAGGAGTATAAATTAGAATAATTATCAAGAAATAGCTTATGCACAAGACAGCTCGTAAGGATTCCACTAATTAAAATTCAGAGCTGGTAGCGTTGATGTTGAAAGATGTTTATGTTTTGGTATTTGTCATGCGTCTATTTATGACATCAATCTAAATAGGTTGTAACATTATGTGCAACATGTAGCATTTGGGGAAACAAAGTGCTTTGCACTAATCTCATTCTGCTACTAAATTCATCACTTGGAGCAATTAAGTGTAATTATTTCAGAATTATTAATACTGATGGACAAAACATTGATGAACTAAAGAATTACATATCAAATGGAAATTTTTGAGAATACAGATTAAAATTCAGAGCAGAAGAAGTAACCTACTTGAATGAGTTGGCCCAATTGACATGTACATTTCAGGTTAGATCAGATAAACAAAACGATGGGAAGAAAGAAAGTTTTTTTCCGTTTGCATTGTCAATGTTAACCACGTCTCGATTTCTCTGATTTCGTATTTTCAGCAGTTAAATCTTCTCCAGCTACGTCTCTAGCTCTCTCAAATAATATCCATTACAGACAGCGAGTCTCAAACTGTTGATTATGCTTATGTACTAGCGATAGATTGACAAACTCAATAAGGCTGATACTGAAATACTAATTCTGCTTATACTCTCTGTATGTACATTATACACTAATAGGATACAAAAAATAAGACGTAGGTACCTAAGAATAAGGTTTACCTATAAATCCCATTAGATGAATGATAAAAAATATTGGAAATCCACATACTAAAACGCATTTGCTGATTCTGTAGATTAACAAAATTTAATTACATATTTACATACACACGTTGCACCAAGATATCATATCATAAGCTATTAAAGCTTTTGGTATTAAACACGAAACTAAATGAAGGTTGTAATTACTTACTCCATAATAGTTAAATAGTTATTAAGTATACTAGATTTCAAGATTTAATCTTATAATCTAAATAAGATGAGTATTATTGCACAACGCAATCTAAATAGCATGTCTGACATTAAGTAGTAGTAGCAGCAGCAGAGAGAGGTAATAGTGAATTTAGAGTATTGCGAAACGTCTACTGATACAGTTCAATTCAATTGGATCCATAATGACAACTACATTGCACTGTTATTGTTTTCGGTTATGCCTGTGACATTTATACAACTATATGCTGAATAGACTTTATAAATATTTGAATTTCCTCCAATGCAAAGATTAATGTTATTAATAATATCTGTACATATTCTCCACAACATAATGACAATAGTAAACATATAGTACATTTACTTCTGCTGGTCAATTACTAAGAATTTCTGAAGGTTGTACAGCTTACTTTGTAGGTACCTTAAATACCTATTGACATCTCTTTACGAAGACACTAAAACAATCCATATCAAATACTCATGTACTGAACTCTACTTATTTTCTTACAAATGTATTTACTACCAAACTTTATGAATTACAGATGTAACTTACGATTTGAAAGACAATGTCATTCACCATTTTAAGAATGAAAATATCATTCATCTTGGCCTTACTATTTAGGTGTAGAGTGTAGATACGAAAGATTTCTTAGAAAGGTGTTTATAGTCCATCAATGAATATAAAAGCTTCGAGTATCGTACTAATACTTTTATTTGCATTTGTGACCCGAAATGATGAATGAACTTTTGTTAACGAGTTTAATTAGGTTCCTCATAATATGTAATATCTGTACATGGTACACAATGCTGCTATGTTTCACAATAAATGTCAAAGTAGTGGCCATAGTCATTACTAATCTAATTGCTAACAGTCAATTATTGGAGATAATATTATTATTGGTACTTTATGTAGAAGTCTAGAATTAAGCATCTCATAGGTGCTAATTGTTACAAGTGTTACCATAATTAGCTAAATTATTGAAACAAAGACCTTCCCTTAATATCGCCCTGCAACGGCTCTTCATAAACAACCATGTCAATGTAATGTACATAAAACATAATTCGTTGAATTGAAAACATAGAATAAAACGTTGTCTATAATTCCAAAGATAATATTCCATTGCCAATAAATAATCTCTTAAACATATTAACGCATTAGGTAAGCTTTTTCAACAATGTTTAATTAATTAAAATTCAACGTAAATTAAACCTTGAGATTATACGTTTCAGATCCTACGTAGAATCATTTATAAGCATTATTTTACTTCACTCTTTCATTAAAGTAGTTATTTTTTGAAAAGTTTTGATTTGTATTAAAAATGTCATTAAAACTAAATACAAATAACAGTACCGAATACATAAACCATGCAGTCACTGCCCATGCACAATAAATGGTAGCCACACCTATAGTCAATGTATGTAAATGTATACGAATCTATGTGTACAAATACGTGTGTACAGATATTATAATCTCTCTAGCTGACCAACTGAGAATTGCAATGCATTGCAAGGTTGAATAAATTAACGGCACCTATAAATGGAATCATTTGATTAGCGAAGCACATCTACTTGATTGAATTTGTTTAGATACCCAGATTGTGTAGCATCCATAGTACAGAGTGAATGTAGGCACATAAATCTCCATAACATGCTTTACTTATTCAGCGGTGCTGTTAATTCTTAAGCAATTCAAAGTTTGACTATAAGACTTGACTGTCGGTACTAAATACTAAATATTTCATTTACTAGGTGTTTGCTGATACTTTGCTCGAACTTGTGCACCTAGATAAATTATGTTTACAAATACAGTGATCTTTTTAGTACAGATGTACGTAAATAAATAGGTTTCGCGTAACTCTAAGAGTATTAATCAGAGATTGGGAGACAGTTATAGCTGTTCGGAATATTTTCCAAGGAAGTCCTTGTAACTTACGCACACTTACACAACATCGAAACAAATAAGCTGTACTAAAATGCCTTAAAAGTACAATGAGCCAAAATTTTGAAAAATATTCTCAATTTACAACTTTAAACTTTATTATCGTGTGAAACATTTGCATAGTTATCCTCCGCAGTGACAAAGATCAATAATTCAAAACTTGCGAAGATTGTTCACCAAGGTATATCTTCCCCAGTGCAATAATCAATGGAGTGTAAAATAATTGATTCTATACAGATGTTTCGGAAAATATGATATGCATAAAATTCTATCATAATGCACCGTCTGTACCCCTATACATTGATTCGTTGTCGTTACTGTTGTCGACAGTTATAGGGAAAGAGCCATCACGAGAGTGCAAAACGGTGTGTGCCTTTGAAATATGTATTCACTCATTTGGAAATTATGTATCGCAGTCTACACAAATAAGTCGTAATTTAACACGAAAAAATGTTTTATTGAATAAGTATATTGTAAGATGTTGAAATGCGTAGCTGTCTGAATCTAAATGAGTCTGGCGTCTCTAACCACGTCATTCACTTCAGCAAGCACTGACAATGAAAGACATTAGGAATGTATGTGCATTTTATAACTTTTATTGCATAAAAGTTTTCGATGGATGGAAAGGCAAGTTTATAGCAAATCATTGAAATTGAACACAATCGTTTAGTAAACATTTCTCGCAATACTTATAGTTACATCTTTATTACTAATAAGATAGTGATACAAAAATTTATATCGTCCTCTTCCGACTCGTGCACTATGCCCGAATTTATTATGCATATATATTTTGAAAACCTTCAAGAAATTATGCCCTCCCACACATATCATATCGGTATCTTTTATACTATTTAAGAACTTTGTAATTACATAGTAAAGCATGCATAGTTGTTGTTTATGCGTTTATAAGTACGCGTAATTATTTCCCGTGGTATGTGTAATTGAGATTGAAATGGTAACAATACTATCATTTTTGTACGGCTTGACAAGGTTCACTTACTTGGTCGTATAACTTCAAATCACAACGAACGAAAATAGAATGACCTTTGTTTAATTCCTATGATCACAAATTGTCATTTGGCCAACAGACGATGGCACTCATTCCATGAAAGAAAAACTCTGACGCAAGTATCAGTGAATAAAACAAGAATCCTCTAAGGAATTTCCGGTTTCATTATGCATTCAATGACTGTAAAAGACGCCATGCCGCTATGTTACATGAACCAGAATCAACAGAAAGCATTAATACTAAATATAGTATTTTGATTCCAATCTTCCTGTAAATATTTATAGCTTTTTGTACGGACGGCGAGCTTTTTTATAAAAGCTGGCGGATATGGATGCAAATTATGCAATTCCTATCAATTATTGTTCTAATCACAGAGAACTCAACTTATTATCTACAAGTTCAGTTGCTCACTTAATGTAAAAATGTCTTTATAGCATTGATAATATTTTTTAAAGTTCAGTTTAAACCTATTGATGATTAGTATATTAAGGTTTAGGTCTGCATTAAATAAGCATTTGTATTATATAAGAGAAAGATTAGCTGTGTGCCAACACCAATCATAAACCTCGTCCTGAACTTTAGATATTTTATAAATACTGTATTGAACGTTTAATGACTTGAAACTATTGCTTATCAGTCAGATAACGTACTTAATGTCCTCTTTTATGCTTTCTGTCTACAAAATTTTCCTGGTGAAATAGTACACATGACCAAACGAGAGATAAGTAGAGCAAAAAATGTATAATGCCTTAATTTATTATACAGCAACTAGTGTGCTTTGGTTTTGTAACACGCTTACTTAGTTTTTGCAATGTTGCAGATTGAGGAATTATGCATGGAAGCTAATATACTTGGCCAGCCAGCCTGACACTGACAGGAAAATTATGATACATTCATGAAACATAGTGTGCCTATTTATTTGCTATCTCTTCTTATTGTCTCTGACTCCATGTGCAAAAAGAAAGACATACAATTCGTACCTATACATTAAACAAGGACGAAAATTGTACACAAAAATATGGATACATACTTACATTTAATAATTATAGCCAAATATGCAGCTACCTTGAAAATATATTTTTCTCCAGGCCAAATTTCATTAAGCAAACGATCTTAAGCGCAAGTTTTCTATGAATTGAGAACAATTTAGCTGGTTATTTTACAACAATAAATTGCATTACAACATTAAAATGGTATACTTCATTCGCAGAATTAATTAAATCTTTGAGCATAACAAGTGCCAATATATTATTGACACTTTGCGTGCGTTCGGCAAATGTGTAGCGAGTCGTGATCGTAATGAGCTATTACACCATGTTTTAATTGCTGCTGATTATGTACACATAATTATAGAGGAAAGCAAACACGAGTTAGAATTGGAGTTTGACATGTATTATATTACTCTCTACATTACATCACACTTAATATCGGATTGTGGAGTGGGAGTCTATTGAGAGTGGAGAACTTAACATTTAATATTTACATATTATATACATTGCAGATCTCAATTTTAGGTGCGACCTTGCAAAGCTGTAAACGATACTCTCATAAGTTCTTGTCCCAGTTTTAAATCCAACAAAATTCCAACTCCATGACATGAGCGAAAACTCGAACAACTAGCTATACTATCTAAATATAGTGAATAAAAGTTCTACCCAAATGATAAACATAATTTAACATTTTTTGACGATTTTTGTAAACAATTTATATTGCTTTTTGGTGTATGAAAAATCACTGGTTATAACATTATTATAAGTAAACAATTCATAAGAATTAGTAGTGATTTTTAAGACTTTTGATTGATAAGTGCAAGAAAGGAATAAAACCTACAATTCCCAGAATTGAGTATCATTCGATATTAGAGTTGAATAATTTTTATACTGTGATAGCAAGTGCAGTGATTCTGTTACAATTTT
>JABASH010003289.1:0-16932 GCA_019776445.1 Tomocerus maximus | reverse complement strand
AATAGCATCTAGTTAGTGAATGCACCTGCAGTTTACAGTTGTAGGGAGAATTATTTAATTATTATTTCGGATCTAGATGCTATTTTAAAATCTTCAATAATAATTTGTGTGTCTAGATTTATGGCATGATCGGAGCAATATTCAACTATCGTGAACTGACAAGCATCACGCACAACAATGGCAAATGGCCGTTTAATCAAAAACCAATCTACAAAGTTTTCATCTCCATTCAACTGTGTTATCTAGTAGCTGCAATTTTAGGATTGATCGGTGCTATTAGAGATAGTACTTTGTATTTCCTCTGGAGCTTCTTCTTTCTTCTTGGTATTTTCTCAGCTTTATTAATATTCGGTGTGGTTTGCTTACGCGTATCCTCTGTCAATCTGGAAGGCGATATTTATAGTGCATTTCGGAAAAACCTTACGGATTATGCGGATGTTGAATGGCTGTCTGATATACAATATCGAGTAACTGATAATTTATTACTGATTCATTTCTGACCATATCTCCGTCAACCGTAGTACAATTTGCCCTTACAGCATTACTGATTTGATTTGCAGAGCAATTGCTGTGGAATATTTTCCTATATGGATTGGGGTGAATTCTCAATAACACTGTCGAATGGAAACACAAGTGTACCTGATTCGTGCTGTCGAAGAGGACTTTATTATGCGGGAAAAAACTGTGGTGCAGGGTATTTAGTCCCGAACAAAACTATCGCAGAAGCGGGGAAATTTATTTATACTAATGTAATTACTAAAATACTTTTAGAGAAAACAAAAATTCTTGTTGCTTTCACTCTATTATTTGTTAACCCTGGAAAAGTAACTTTCTCAATTGTATAGGGCTGTAGTCCAGTAATCTCTCATATGCTGTGGAATTCGTCCAAATGGATTGGAGGAGAAATGGTGATAGCTGCGATGTTCACATTTGCCGTAGCCGTATTTATTTATTCTGGAGTAATGAAGATATATTGTGTCGAGAATGAAATTATTACCGCTCCCAATGTAAACCCGAGAAACTGTGACAATAAAAACATTTGTGGCCACTGTTCCGGTCTCAGCAGAAGTAGATCCAGACAGAGAAGCAATGATTGTTCTGGAAAAGGAAATGTAAAGAGTTATTCCGCAAATGCCAGCAGTTCACGAAATGGAGATGCTAACAACAATATAAGGTGTGTTAGAGAGCTTATGAAAATAGGAATGATGTAAATGTAATTGTTTCTTAATTTTCCCTTCTTTCTCTAGAGAAAGTTGTACTAGATTACAAAATGGAGGTAGGAGCAACAATCAAAGAAATACACCGGCAGTTCCAGAGAAAAGCTATTGCAGTAGAAAAAGAGCCCCACAAAACAAAAGAAAATCTACGCAAAACCCCAAAAATCTCAATTCTAGTATTCAACGCTTTGTTTTTTCGCAACCAAAGGGGGAAACTAATCCTTTTAATAGAAAATTTACTAATGCCTACTCCTGCGGTCAACACGACGAAATATTGAAAAATAATGAATTTTTGCTTCGACAGAACCGTAAAGTTCCTAATGTTTTTAATTGTTTATCTTTCATACTTGGTTTAAATGAATTATGGTACATAATGTAAATGAGTTTTGAGAGAATATGTTATATTTTATGTAAATTGTTGCTTCGAAATATTTTCAGTGGAAATGCTTATGGATCCGATAGAAGGGAATTTTTCTACATTAAGTACCACACCGCACCCTTCAGGTTCTTTGAATTACTTCTCACTTCAACAATCCACGTCTCCCACACCTGGGAAAGGGAAAAACATTGAGAAACTACTGAAGGAACCGAATATCTCCCACTACGCCAGCTTGCCGATGGTGACTGCATACACGAATAACTTTTGTGACCGAGACAGAGCAACTGATTTATTCAGCGACAATCATTTCTACAACGGAAGTCACTATCATCGTCAACGCCCTCAAGAGTTTCCTAAACTTTCTCCAGAACAATCAAACGCAGTAAACTTCGTACCCGGCAAATTTCCATCGCCTTCATTGACCCACTCGGCTACTCTGGCTACAATTCATGAGGAAACCGAAAGCCTGAAAAGTGGTGCGGCTAGTACATCCCCGAAAGCAGCCAGTCCAAATTCTACTCCGCAATCCCTCTCTGGGAAATCGTCTACTAGCTGTTCTGAAAACTCTGCTACTCTTCAACCCTCATTATTGTTTGAAGATCCTCGAAGCATTTCGATAGAGATTGTCGATACGGATGACCAATACAAAGAATTTACCAATGATGAAATCCATCTGGATAAAACTGAATCAGTGACAAATAGTTTGAAATTAAAATCGACAAAAGAATTTTCCCTTAGTAAATCATCTTCGGAAGAAGATCAGAACGAAAACGTATTTTCTGGAGTCACAATTGAAAATATTTCGTTAGAGAACTCAGAAATGGTTCGGGTACCTATAAATCTTAATACATGTGTTGGGATAGTTCGAAAAGACAGTAATTACATTGGGCCTAAATCAACTTCCGAAACCGTACCAATGAATTCTGGCCAAGAAAACGGTATTATCTCATCGTTTGAGTCGTATAACACAAATTATGCTCTTGAGGACAACTCTGATATAGTAGCTTTATAAGCTCGGACATCACAAAAGAACAAGATTTTTCGAGAAATACCATCAAAGTTCCAATTAAACTATAAGTACCTCCTACATATACGAATATTATTTTCCACCTTTGTAATCGTGTAGAAATGTTGAGTTTTGAGGAAAATTAATAAATGATGTACGAAAAGGAATATATAGTGTTTAGGAGGTTTAGGATTTTTATTTCGAACAAGAGCAATAGTTGCATGATGGGCCTTGTGTCCCCTTTCACCTCTTGCAATATCCGCAGTAGGATTCATAGGATCGTCATCTAATTCATGATCTACATGCATTTCTCCTAGTACTCTACCTCCTAGGGCTAATTCTTGCTTATGTAACTGATGATTTTGGGAGTGTTGTCTATGTGAATGAATTACAGATACGCGAGGATGTGCTACAGAAGGTGCTCTTTCTTCTCTCTGCGAGGTATACAGGTTGCTGTCTCTGAAATTAGTGTAACGGGAGTTTCCCTCGTTAGGTCTCGAAGGTCGTGAAGGTATTCGGCTGGGATAGGGAACGGACATTTCTCGGGACAGTCTGGAATTTTGTCTAGCACTCATGCGACTCCTTTCAGCATAACGACTGGCAGATCTTACAAGTGGTTGATCGTAGTAACTATGCTGTGGCCTTGAAGGGTATCTGGGTGGACCATAGACAGGATCCTCGACTAAATAGTTGGGTGATGCAAATTCTGGAGATAAGTATAGATCTGCAGGGTGCAAATAAGGCGATCCACCTGGAAAACCTCCAAATGAACCTCCCAGGGGCAAGTACTGTCCACTGCCTTCTATATCTATCGATTCACTGCTTTCAGGTTCGACCACAATCATATTGGATACTTCATCTTCAGGAATAATCAGTACTTCTTTGTCCAGCCAGTAAAAGAAACAATACCATGATAAAACTCCTGCAGCCAGCCCAATTATAGCTTGAAATATGATAACTCCTGCTATCGACGACAATCTTGTGTGAACAATATCGTTGATTTTCTTCCCGCATCCCTACAGCATAAAATATACCTTTACAAACAGGAATCTCTCAATAGAATAGAAATTGGCATTTTCTACTATTTTATTTCCTACCATAGGTATAGTGGGTGGGGTCAGATGGCACTGCCCAGTGCTAGGATTACTTTGCCTAAATCCGTAATCCATGCTTTGGTATCCACCACCTCCACCACCCACACCTCCCATTCCCATTCCACCTCCACCGTGTTGCAGATTTTGGCGAACTTGTACCATTAACCAGTCATCGGGCCCATATATACCGCAGCAGTTACTCTGAAACAAAATTGCAAAATTCTCATCCAAACACGAGTTACATAATTTAGTTTACATTTATCATCGTTAATATTATGATAAAGATTTTTAAAACGATCAGGAATCTACCACGGACCTCACGTTGGAATTTCTCAAACATTGCCACGAATTCAGTATCCGTAGAATATCTGAATCAATTTACGAATTTTATTATTCATCGACTACAAATTCGGAGTGATTGATTGGTACCGACATGATAGATAGATAATAGATAGTGATCAAGAGGTTCAAACTTCGTAATACCTGTTGAAGATGTTATACAGCAAAGGCATAGCATGTTGAGACTCTTGCTCTCTAGTGATACCCCAGATTGCCACGGCTATCAGAATGAGGGAACCAGTTGCCCAGCAAGACAGCCACTAGCGAAGGCGAAATATGAAAAATAATTCTCAATTACACTGCTCTAGATGTTTTACAAGCTACCTAAGTAGTATTACAGGTACAGTTACAGCATCCTCACAATTGTAAACCATCGTCTTAATTTGTGGTCTAGTTGGTAGTTATTAGCCCATATCTTGAAGGCAACAAATAGTCCAAATATGGCAGTTCCTCCTAGCCACATTTGGAAGAATAGTAAGATAAAGTAAAAATCCGAAGTCCCATTGAATGTTGGGTCCTCTTCCATGGCTTTTTGATTTTGCTTCAAAAAAAACATTTCGAAAATTACCCATTGCAGACCGAAATCGAAGACAAAAACCGTCAAGATGCAGGATATGGAAGCAACACGAAACCACAGCATCATACAAAATTTCAACTTTTCAATTTAGCAAGGTTGTGAGAATATGTACATAAAATACTAAAATGCATTATTTTACATTTCACGACACTGACACATAGCTCTTTCCAGATATTCCAGAGAAATACAAAATTCTTTTAGGGAATACAGCTTTCGGGTAAATGAACCATTACCTCAAATAAGATTCCCGTAGAAACCATAATGCTTATTATTCAAGATACACAACTTGCAAAGTTGCATGTCAAAAGTTCTACCTAGTACTAAAAATGCTTTACTTTGCATGAAGACATAACTTGCCATTTTCGTATAATCGTAAAACTAATCTCAAGTATCAGAATTCGGAACTAGATGATTTCAGAAATTATACCTAAGACTACTAAGCATCAAAATTCTCAAGTTTGTACATAAATATCAGAGAACAGCATTAGATGCTGTGGTTTCGGGTGGGGGAGCAAGTATGCGTGGTGTTCACCTTGCTGTTTACCATCGGTATCCTTTATGCTATATTGGATATGGTTAGTAAAGGGGCCAAGACAAAAGCCATGGATCACGATCCTGTTTACAATGGAACTCTCCTTATCTACATTGTAATGATAATCTTCCAAATTTGGATTAATTTTACTTGTATCTTCGGATTTTTTGTATCATTCAAAGTCTGGCAAAATAACTACCAAATGGATCACCAATTGAGACATTGGTTCATGATGGTGAGTTTTTGATACAGCTTCCTCTGAAATTAACCTACACTATATGTCATATAGGCTGACCTATTTCAACTGATTGAAAATAATGTGGAGCATACTAGAACATTTACAGAAGTCGGGAAAAGAAATTTCGTTTAGGCAATTTTATGCATCACCGAATATAATGTAATGGTGTTAGGGATGCTGTACTATAATATACTTTCCAAAGCAATTTACTTCATTACTCTCCGATTAAATTTTGGTGATGGATGATATTCCTTCTCGATTTCTTACGAAGTCAATAATTTCTCCGTCCCTATATCCCATATGAAACTTTCACCAACCCATTCTTACTATCACTGGCTGGTGAAAGCAGGAGATGATATATGGTATAAGGATAGAGAAAGTAACATGCACGCTGACTTTCTTTACATAGGTATATTACTGTTGTTATATTAATATTATTTTTCATTTCACAGTGGCTGGGTAGCTGGTGTGCAGCTTTGCTGGGGGGTCTTGGTGTAGCTATTTTCGCAATGGTGAAGGGAAAGGAGCCACAAGACGAAATGTCCTACATATATGAAGTGTTTTCTAGATATGCTACTGACAAAATATTCGTTGCAAGTTTTGAAAAGTACCAACGTGAGGTATAATGTAGTAATAATTACATGAATTTCATTCGATACTACTGGATTGCAACTATCGTGTCTACACGGAAAATAAGTTGTAATAATTTCTTATAGAGCAGCTGTTGTGGTATTTATGGTCCTGACGACTGGTTAATGCTCCAATTACGATCTGCTCCTGGAAATTCTGGGGGCGGAGGAGGAGGATTCCAAAGTTTGGACTACGGTTTCAAAACAAATCCAAGCACCGGACATTGTCATATAAAACCTCCAACGATGCCTATGGTCTGTACCATTTCTTTCATTTTCATTCAACTAGGCTCTCAATGAAGTCCCATTATACTATATCAACTATTTATCAGTATAATCGGGTGGGCGAGATTTTTGTAGTGCTGTACAGCAATATTGATTAGTTGTATTAAGTTACAATTAATTATTTAGGGTTGCGGGAAGAAGATATTAGAGGAGGTTCACTTAAAACTGAAAATAATTGCGGGGTTGACGATACTAGAATCAGTAATTGGAATGTGCGCCGGAGTTTTGGCTTGGTACTGTTTCTTCTACTGGCTAGAAAAAGAAGTGATTGTAATTCCTGAAGACGAAATCTCTAATTTGATAGTGATTGAGCCAGAAAGTAGTACATCTACCGTAGTAGACGATGTTTACAGTAACGGAGGGTACTTGGGTCCAGGGCCAGGGGGTTCCCTTGCACGCTACAGCCACCAACCTGGAAGTTACTACAATCCTTCAAGAGCCCCAAGGGGATCACATTACTCCACAGGATTTGATCCTGGCAGATCTGGTTCTCATAACCACCATGGCTCAGGATCACATAACCAGTACCACTCCAATGACTCTCAAAGGTTCCGCGAATATAGTTCAGCAAGACAAAGCCACGGATCAGGTCAAGCTCATCAAAATGCAGGGCACTTGCCCTCTAAAAATGTTGCATCTCCTGCTCCTCCCGCAATAAACACTACAACATTTAACTCCAAGAGCAAATCGAACGCTAACAACGACGCTGTACCTTCAACATCGTATGCATCCTCCACTATGAAAACATTAAAAAGCTCAAAAGTTAGCAAGGGCCCCACATTTTTGAAGTCTAATCATCCGGCCTCTAAGAAGACGACATTTAAATTTAATTCCAGTAGCAAATCAAAGGCTAATAAAGATTCTGCACCTGAACCATCTCATGCTCCTTCCTCCGTGAAAACGACATTATTTGACACCAGGACCAAATCGAGGGCTAAAGAATCTACAGGTCGTTTCCCTTCCCCAGTGAGCCACGCAACAAATATTGCTTACATGAGTAAATCTACTAAGAAAAGGGAGCAGATGCTTTCTGCTGCAGGTCCCTTTGATGCCAACTCTAGGTTCAAACAGAACTCCATAAAGATCCCAAATCATACCAGCTATATAAAACCCCATTACGCAGGATATGCTTCAATTGTGGGATCTGGAAGACCAGTAACTGTGGCGCATATGAATCCAATAATACATAATCACAATCCACACGAACTTCACCAGAAGCATTCAAAAAATCATCAATTGCACAAGCAAGAACTAGCGTTAGGTAATTTTATATTTTTCAAGAACAGTTTCAAGTTTCATTCCCGAAATTCGTCTTGATATTGAGTAAAAATGAATATAATGTAAAAAGAAACTAATTTGGTATTGACTGGCCCTTTAGGAGGTAAAGTTATAGGAGAAATGCACGTAGACCACTCTAAAGACCCAGATCCAATGAATCCTAAGGATGATATTGCAAAAGGGGAGAAAGGTCATCACGACCATCATGCTACAATAGCGCTAGTTAAAAACAAAAACGCTCCGAAGCCCAAAAGTGTAATGCCTAAAAAGGGCGGAGCACATCATGGCCAAACAGGACACTTAGCTGAAGATATTGCAGAGATGAGTGGGAAGAAAGCAAAGAAATTAATCGACGATATAGTTTTGCCGGTTGAACACAACCCACCGCCAACAATGGGACATGGCGGTTACTTGGCTGCTCATAAAAAACACGCAGGGTATGTGAATCATGGAAATGAGGATACTGGCCTGCCACCAGGGGCACATTTAGTAAACAATGGGAAAGAAATTTCAGCACCTTCAATTGATGGTTCTCAAGCACAAAATCTTATCGAAACTATCATTACTCCTGTAGCGGTCAACAATACCAAAGGCGCTCCAGAAATTAAAGCCCACTATGCAGGTGCTCCTCCTCATCCTCATCTTAATAAAAATGGCCATTATTTAGAGGAGGGTGGTCCAGGACAACACAATAAGGCTCACTATTTGGCAGGAGGTCACGAAAATGCACATTATTTGCCAGGAGCGCACGAAAATGCACATTATTTGCCAGGAGCGCACGAAAATGCTCATTATTTGCCAGGAATGCATGAGCAAGGTCATTATTTAGGGGGATCTATGGAACATCACAATAGAGGAAGTCACGAACAAGCTCACTACTTAGGAGGGAGTCACGAACAAGCCCACTATTTAGGAGGGAGTCACGAACAAGCCCACTATTTAGGAGGGAATCATGAACAAGCCCACTATTTAGGAGGGAGTCACGAACAAGCCCACTATTTAGGAGGGAGTCATGAACATGCTCATTATTTGGGTGAAAACCATCATGACACCGGGAGTCACGAGCATGCTCATTATTTAGGAGAAAACCATCATGATACAGGGAATCACGACCATGCTCATTATTTAGGAGAAAACCATCATGATACCGGGAATCACGACCATGCTCATTATTTGGGAGAAAACCATTATGATACCGGGAATCACGAGCATGCTCATTATTTAGGAGAAAACCATCACCCCGCCGGGAGTCATGAGCATGCTCATTATTTGGGTGAAAACCATCATGACACCGGGAATCACGAGCATGCTCATTATTTGGGAGAAAACCATCATGATACCGGGAATCACGAGCATGCTCATTATTTGGGTGAAAACCATCATCCCACTGGAAGTCATGAGCATGCGCACTATTTGGGGGAAAACCATCATCACCCCGGGAGTCACGAACATGCTCATTATATACATGAAGAAACCTATCGTCACGATGAAAATCATGAGCACGAACACTTAGAACATCATCACAGCAGGGGAAGCCACGACCATGGCCATCATCTTGATGGCAAACGAGACACTGAAGCTCACATTTTGTATAAAAATCCCATACCCATTGACGATACAGATTAATATTGACACAATACACAAAAATAATGTTTACAAGTACCTATTTATTAATTTAATTCGATTCTAACTCTATAATAAACGTAAATAATTTGTGTGTAAAAAACATTTTGTTTCTGTTAAGCAGATCTTATCATTACAACACAGCATTATGTCATGTAGTGTGTGTAGCACATTTAATTTCCATATTTAATGTATGGGATAATACTCATAAAATCACAACTATTTCTTAGCCTTGAAGATGTTAGTGTTATTAATAGCACTGGCTAGTTTTCTGTACTTTCCAACAAACACAGGGACATCGAACTTTCTTTTACATCCTTCGTAGTTCATGAATCGAATTTTCCCGAAAATGGTCCTTTCACGCCAACCCTGGTCATGGATACCACAAATGCTCCACATACAACCTGCAAGTTTAAACTTTAAACTTTTTTTAATATCTGCATGGTATATTAATTAATATACCATGCAGATATTAAAAAAATAAGTCAGAGTTAATGAGATGAAAAGTCTGTAATATACATACCCACATAGCCATTTGCATCCCTGCCGTCTAAATTGTACTTATCATTTAATAAGATTGCAATTTCCAATGCCTTCTCCGGACTTTCAGTCCACTCCAAAATTTTCTTTGCCCAATACATTCGTAGAAAGCCTTGCATTTTCCCTTCGATGACCATTTGATTCTGAGCTGCATTCCATAAATCATCGTACGTTTTTGCCTTCTCGAGTTGTTCCAAAGTATACAGTGGCTTTCTTTTATCTTTGCGGTGGTCATTCAAAGTCTTGCGAGCCCATTCATATGCTCCTTCGATTGAATCATATTTGTCATTATAGTAACAAAAATTGTCTGCCAACTCACGACGAACAACTGCTTCTTCAATGAAAACATCGGCACCTTTTTTGTAACGACTTTTCTTAACTTCAAGAATGCACCTTGCAACCGAAATTTGACCTGGAAATTCAATTGATGTAATAAAGTTCATAATTTATGTTTTCCTATGAGTATTTAGACTGCAGTTCCACAAATATATAACAAAACCATTAACAGAGACAAGAATTTAAATGTTTTTTGTTATTTTATATTATAATTTTGATTACAAAGTATTATTTGATATTTTTGAAATGATTCTTCTGGTAGTTATTCAAGCGCTCAGACTACCAATTTTAAAAAGATAGTTTGGAATTTCTGTATGAAAGCTGATGTAATTGCGAGTGCGAAGTGGGAAGATAGTAAGATAGGTTATTAGTAAGGACAATAATTATATGAGTGAGATTTCATTTGAGATGTGTGGTGAATCTGGTGAAATGCCTTGCAACACTACATGTAAAATGAGTCTCCGCCTCCAATCTTCAAGCTCCGGTAAGCGATTGAGACTTCGATTGAGGTCAAAATATGCTTAAGGTTCGACTGACAATAAACAAAGTTTATAGGCCCAATTATCTACCCACTTTTACAAAGCATTTTGCCACCCATTTGGGGGAATTTTCAGTCGAAGGGATTCCAATGCCAATTCCCGTTTTTAACAGGATTATTGAGATACGTCTGAACTCTGAAATATCCTCTTTTACAGTTCTTAACTATCTCTACATAATATTATTTACTTTGAATAAAGCGGATTAAAGGGTATAGCGAGTGGTATAGTTCAGCCACGATCACTTATATTTCCTTTACTTGACAATGTCATACTGACCTATTTAAAGTTTGATATAAGTGATCGTGGCTGAACCATACCAAAGAAACCAAAGCTGTTGCAAAGAGTGCAAAGTGAAAGATGTTTCAAGATATTAAGTTGCGGTAGCATAGTTTTCTTACCAAAATGAAACCACGGAGATAAATTACTTAAGCAGTCGACATTAGGGTCGTTCCTCTTCTCATCAAATTTTGATATTTTTTTATCTAAAAATGTTTTCAAAATCTTAAAGCCTTCAACTGTTCCAGGTTGGGCCCATTCGACTTCCTTAACAGTTTTATCAATTTCAAGAAAATTTATAAGCTTCTCCCATTCAGAAAAATGATTCGGGACGTTGGACAATTTGATAGTATTATTATATGGATGTTTAACAACTGGGGGAAATTCCGTCAAATATTTGTCCAGATTTTTATGAATTTTTGGTCGAATGGTTCTAGCGGCGTACTCTTGTTTATCCGATGTTACCCAGAGTGGTACTATATTGTGAGCATCAACCTTAAAATCGAACAAAATCAGTCAGTCAATATATGGCCGTGTTTCTGTATATATTAAAGGCAGGGTTCCTTTGGAATCCACTCATTCATATGTACTGTATACCTGACATAATGGAACAGTATCCGGTAGCTTCGCAGCAACTTCTTTAACCCAGCTTTGCGGAACCCTCAATGGAGCCATATCGGTAACGACTCCTGCAATATTAAGGATGCCAGTTAATTTTCACTTCCTAAATAATTACTTCGATTTTTGATATAATACGTTGGACGTTGGCTTTAGTTTTGGTACATTATTTTAATAAATAAATATATATATAAAGTAACTCTAAAAAATATCTATAATATCTAACGTAATAATAATAATATTTGATATGTAATATCATACCTGCCATTTTTTTACATTAAGCTGCTTCGCTACATTTAAATTTGGATATATGAAAGAAAAACTTACTTCTAGTATTAGCTTCTAAATTGATTTGGCACATTGAATTACGTATAAAAGGAATTTTCCTGAGGTAGGTATTTAGTTATTATTATTATTACAAAAAACAAATAGTACCTCCAAGTTTGTGAGATTTCACAAATTCTGGCAATACGCTTTTTGCTTCGCCAAACAGTAGATAAAAGGGTATATTAAGTTTATGAAGTTCTTCCTGCACAGATTTTAGTCCTGTAAAAATAAAGAACAAATTTAAACAACCGTTTTATACAATGTCCTGTCACCCATTTACCAAAGATAATTTGATTTAATACCTTTAAGCATGAATCCATATTGACGAAGAGTAGCTTGTAAAAATTTAGGAACCAGGCAAAAACACACATATAAAGGCACTTTGTCTTTGAAAGCCAATCGCTGGGCGTATAACAATGCCCAATTATCTGTAATTTGAAAAAAAAAATATTAGTTTCTAGTTTCTCCCTGATTAAGATTACTTTACTACAAAAATAATGTCTCTGGTCTATAAATAGAACGTTTTTATAAATGAAGCTTTCATGTTACCCCATATGCATGCAACCAGTCAAGTCACCTAGTCTAGGTCTAGTATTCATTCAAATCTAATCAACTCCATACAAAATTAACTTTCACGACATTAAATTGAGAGAAAACAGCTCCATAAACAAAGCTATTAGATAGGCGAACATCCATAAATTATTTTAACAGATCACTAAAGCTCCGCTGCAAGCAAACCTTGTACTCGTTGGTCTCGGGACATCCAATAAATTATCCCGCTATGCTTTTCTGGAATATTATCGTGGGTAGTTATCATCTTGCATCGAGATTTTTCAAAATGGAATTTCTGTATGGACTCAGCAGTCTGTAACACAAAATAATTAGCAATAACAATAACAATTAATAAAAAAATTCTTTCTCGTGCTCCACTATTAGTGGTGAACATTCAATTATTAGACCATATAGATTCTAACTCGGTGTATAACTAAACAAATGATTGATTTTCGGACACATTGTATTTTGCAATGTGTCAATGGCTTGACAGACAGAACACTTCCTGTGCACTGTGCAGCCAGCAGCTTATAGATTATAGTACGCTTACATTACATAGATACAAATTATCTTCTTTACGCTTTTTCAGAGAACGAAACGTGTAATGCACAATTTTTGATACCATTACAAATGAAACTACCGAATTTTTGAAATATAAACTAAATAAACGTCTCTAACAAAAAATACAGTGAAGATAAATTTCTGTGCATTTACTTTACCTTGGTTCTGCGTTGTACAATTTCTTCTAGAAAATTTGAAAAATCATTTTCTTCATCAACCGAATTTTCTGATTCCTTAGGTTTCTTTGAAGGAGGGGCAGAGTCCGGTTTTTGAGAACCACTCTTTTTCGAACCTCTTTTCGACGTCGACATTTTGTATCGATGGCTGGTTGGACTGACTGAATTGTGATTCTGACGCAGATAATATAAAGGCTGCAATTATCTTCCACCTACAACCTAAAAGTGAAAAGGAAATTAAATCAAAACGTTAAATATCATTAATATGTCATATAAAAATTGGGAAAAAATAGATAGACTTAGAATAGACTTTTCACTCACCAGTCGCTGCGCGAGTCACTGTCACTTGATGACTTGATGAGTAGAACAAATTACAAATTCAAGAGTTTCAATTTCAACTTACACGTTCCGTGTCACGGATGCCGTGACGATTATTGCTAATAATATTGACAAGATTTGGCGCCACTGCAAAATAAAGTAAGAAATCCTTGATTTTGCTGATTCTGTGACTCTCACGTGAAGCAAGCGCGTACTATTTCATACAAACTGCATGGCCGCTTGTTATTGCTTGCGTGCCTTGATTCTCGAGCACGCATAGACAAGAATAAGAATTTTTGAGTTGAGCCATTGTACTTTGCTATGCACCTGCACTGCTGAAACTGGAACCACATCGACACTGGAATAAAATAAGGTACTGCATAATATTATTGCAGTGACACAGTGGACATTGGTCAACGCCACGACGAGGTTGAATTTTAGTCGTTGTCTTCGTTGTTCGTCGGAAAAACACAAGACAAGCTTTTTTGATTCTCGTTTAGTATAAAAGACTAAAATGGAGATGGAATATGAAGGTAATTGGATTTAACTTTGACAATTCTTATCTTATAATTAAAAATATATGACAAATTAACCGTAAGGTAATTATATCAAGTGTAGTCAAAAGTAAAGCTGGTTTGATTAAAATGTTAAAGTCAAAAGTTTGTATTGCCGTTTTAATTTGCAGGTAGCATGCAGTTAGTAGGTGCTGACTACTTTGAAGATGAAAGTCTTAAAAAGAAAAAGAAGAAGAAAAATAAAGACAAAGATGATATTACAAATGGCAGCCAGTTACAACTTGCTGATGTACAGCATTCGAAGAGTTTTATCTTAGCATCATCTTCCAATCCTGCTAAAATGAACACTTCGGAATGGCCACTTCTTCTCAAAGTATTAAATTAATTTTTTTGTCATTTGTAGTGAACAGCCTAACAATGGACAACGGTCTGTTATTATATTGTAATTTTGAATTGTGACTAATCTTCGAAATTCGCTTATTCATTATCATCAACTATTCAGCTTAGGGTTATAATTCTTATTAATTGTGATGTTTATTTTAGCAAGAAAATAATCATGCTAATTTATTTCGTTGTACAGAATTATGACAAACTCAATGTGAAGTCAAGTCATTTCACTCCTCTTCCTTTTGGATCATCTCCATTACAAAGGGAAATAAAGGACTATGTCCGTTCGGGATATATTAATTTGGACAAACCATCAAACCCCAGTTCTCACGAAGTTGTTGCTTGGATTAAGCGAATTTTAAAAGTGGATAAAACTGGTCATTCTGGAACACTGGATCCAAAAGTTACGGGTAATGAAAGTATTTATCACTTCTTATATATTAACTAAAACAGTCTTATCAAATTAAATTACTCTAAAATTTAGCATACCCACAACCTTAACCTTAACCTAATGGCAAAGTAGTATTGAATCAATTTGAATCTATTGAAGCAACTCTGATTTTGTATGGTGAACCAATCTACCTTTGGATATTTAGGTTGCCTGATTGTATGTGTGGATAGAGCAACAAGACTTGTGAAATCTCAGCAAGGAGCTGGAAAAGAATACGTTTGCGTTTTTAAATTGCACTCCGCTGTGGAAGGTAAAGCTGCTGTAGTACAAGCATTGGAAAAATTGACTGGAGCCTTATTCCAAAGACCCCCGTTAATTTCTGCCGTAAAGAGGCAGCTTCGAGTTCGATCCATTTACAATAGCAAATTGTTTGAGTATGACGAAGAAAGAAATATGGGTATTATTTGTTTTCTTTCTCTGTATTTTTAGTTTTAATTTAATTTTTTAATTCTCTGGTTGACATATTTATAAAATAATGGTAATGACTTTTTTTATTTAGGTGTTTATTGGGTTAGTTGTGAAGCTGGAACATATGTCCGTACGCATTGTGTTCATTTGGGTTTAGTTTTGGGCGTCGGAGGGATAATGTTAGAACTACGACGAAATCGATCAGGTATCCAAAGCGAGCATGATAATCTGGTGACAATGCATGATGTAATGGATGCTCAATGGCTGTACGATAATCACAAAGATGAAACTTATTTGCGGAGAGTGATACGACCACTTGAAGGGCTTCTCGTTACTCACAAAAGGATAATCGTGAAAGACAGTAGTGTAAGCAGAACAAAATATTGCATTTCATTCTTTCTTGCAACCAAAATCTAAAGCATATAATTTTTAGAATACAATTCTGATGTAAAATTATGTAATAGGTGAACGCTATCTGCTACGGGGCCAAAGTAATGTTGCCGGGAGTGTTGCGCTTCGAAGATGGAATTGAACTAAATCAGGAAATTGTCATTATTACGACTAAGGGAGAGGCTGTTGCATTAGGTACTACAAAACGATCATACTGTACTGTATCGAAATAAGTTTTTAACAATATGCTACTTTGTGTTCTTAATATCATTTTAATATTAATTTTATGTTTCGCAGCTATTGCATTGATGACAACATCAACAATGGCAATGTGTGACCACGGTTGTGTGGCTAAATTGAAAAGAGTGATAATGGAAAGGGACACGTATCCCCGCAAATGGGGTTTGGGTCCAAAGGTCGTTCTATAGTTCACTCTTACATTATCAAATATTATACAATTATATACAATACATTATATATAATATAATATAGTTATAAATACACTACTAAGAATATTACTACGAGTATTACTACGATATATTATTTGTAACTCGATTTTTAAAAATCTAGTTGTATATAAATTTCAATGTGATATATTATTGTTATTTTTAAACAATAGGCATCTATAAAGAAAGAATTAATCAAGCAAGGTCTGCTGGATAAGCATGGCAAGCCAAACGAAAAGACTCCTTCAGACTATTTAACTAGTTTATCAAAGTTGTCCATGAACTCGCCAGATGCAAGAAGCAAGCAGCAGCAATTCGTCATCCCGTCAGAAGGACCTGAAACGCCTGCTACAAAACGAAAGGTGATCAACATAATATCTCATTTTTGATTTGTATGAAAATCATAGGATGTCATAAGAGCTTAAGTTTTATGTATTTATGGTTAAAACGTCAAAAACTTAAAGTATATTTAATCGGAGTTACAGATTGAGGAGGCAACGTCAGCTGAATCCTCTAAGAAAAAACATAAAAAGAAATCTGTAGATCCTGAACCTGAAGTGGTACAGGAAGCTGAAGCCGTTGATGATCAGGAAGAAGATGGAGAAAGCAAAAAGAAGAAGAAAAAGAAAAAGAAGTCTAAATCACAAGAAGATGAAGATTAATATAAAACTGACTAAATCCTTTTCTTCTTAGTTTTTTAAAGCTACTAGGCTTATATTGGATGGACGTACTTATGTGCTAAATGGGATAGTTTTTTTTGTTATAATGTTTCACAGTTGAAAGTAGAGTAAGAGTGACATTTCACTATATGAATATTATTCGTCCTTCTATTTTAACGACTATAATTTGAAATTTGATTGAAATATTAAGTATTTTTGACATTTCTTTTTCGTTT
>JABASH010003288.1:0-16934 GCA_019776445.1 Tomocerus maximus | reverse complement strand
CAAAATATTCAAGCATCCTAATTGTTTTTCAATTGGGGAGAACAGAACAAACAAAAATGGAGGGCGAAGCAAAATATCTAAGAAACGAACTAAACTGAAGAAATATCTTTCCATGAAATGCGTTGAAGATCCATTGTCACCAATTGAAGTGCTAAATATTCAAAGCTTAAATATGTGGAAATGGAAACGATGTTTTCAGAAATCAAACGAGTTTCAGGGAACTATGAAGAATATTACAGAGCTAACATTGACAAATATCTATTTTCACTCTTGCGAAATCCTGATTGAATTTCTGAACAACTTTGTCAAATTGAAGCGTTTAGCAGTTCACCATTGCAGCTTTGATTCTAAGCAAAAACGTGATTGGCTCAAACTGGAACGAAATTTTCGTGAGGGTCAATCCGGAATCGACGAATCTAGTAATATTTTGTCAAACCTGAAGATTTTGGATATTGAAATGAGACACTCTTCTCGCAGCATGTTTCTGGCACTTGACATGTTGCATTGCAAACTGAAGAAACAATGTTTGCAAGATTTCAAATTCACAGTGCTGCCATATGAAAAAAGGAATATATTGAAAGTGTGGCCTGTGGAGTCTACATGTGAGGATATATCAGGCGCAATTCTTGACTTGTTGACCAAGATGATAAAAAATCATGCGAAGACACTGAAATGTTTAAATAGCAACTGGAAAATCTCGCATTGCACTTGGAATTGGGAAGCTTGGGTACGGATGGAATTTTTTTTGTACTTTGAAAACAATGCTGATTTTGATGATTTAGCATTGAGAAGTTTGAAAATAGATTTGGGAACCATGATTTGTCCTTCTCCAACAACGTATGACGCTACTATAATCCAACTTTGTGTAGTGATGTTTCTAGTTGCTGAAATACGAAGGGGACTCCGGGAGATTAATATAGGCCTGCTGACGTTCTCAGAACATCTTAGGTTTTCATTAAAAACAATAGTTTGTATTTTATACATTGCATGTAAACCCTTCCCGTATGATCTTCGCATCGAATATGATCAGGGGCTCATTACAGACGGGACAAAACATAGCTTACAAGAATTTTTTAATCCATATAATTTGTCTTACAATACGGAACGGCAGATAATACATCGAACTTGCATCTTCATGAAGAAATACGAAGTGAAGATATCGAACACAACACGCGCAGACGCCGCTATTGCTGAAAATTTTAAGGAATATTTGTGGGATTATGATTTGGATGTGGAATCTAACTGGAAACTTTTAAGTGGCTACAACGAATTTATTAATCTTACTGAACTACTCATTACTTGTGAAATCAAGGGTTTGAAATCCTACAGCATATCTACAATATGCTTTCTATGCCCGAATCTAATCACATTGAAAATTATGGACAATCCAGATTTCAAGTATCACCCTAAAAAATCTGATTCAAGTCGGAAATACCAAAGAATGTCCCAAGCTGTCATCAATGACTGCGATTTCAAATTCATTTTTAGTTCCTTGAGACACTTGAAGGAACTTGTAATTTGGGCGAATATGAGCCCTGTCACTAACCAGGCATTCATTGCCCATCATTCTCAAGAACATGAAGACGCTGAGCGACTTAGTTTCACAGATCATGAAAGCTACACCGAATTTGAATACCTGGCCAATTTATACTACAAACATTCCAACAAAACTATTGATATTGCATCGATTGACAATGTAGTAACAGGCCCCGAGTGTCAAATTTTGAAAGACAAAAAGAAAGATCTGGAATCTGCCTGCATTGCAAATCTGCAGGGTATTACTTATTACTATTACCCCTATTAATTGAATGATTTTATCCATTTAGAGAATGCCTAATTAATTTCGGATAGCAATAAGTACTCTGTAAAACGTATCGCATTAAGTAATTTAAGCTGGAATGTAGTGGAATGTTGTTTCTTCCAGCATTGACAAGCTTATCTCTTCGAGGTGTTGGTGAACAGATTTCTGATGAAATTCTGTATTCCAAAAGTGGCCTGAGCAGTCTAAGGAAGTTAAAATATTTGGAGATTCGCGGTGATCACAAAGTGAGAACCCTCTGGTTTGATTTGTGCATATTAATTATTTCGGCTTATAGATTTGAATGTAAATTTTTCTTTATTACGGTAGATTTCCAAAGAAGGAAAAAAACTAGTTCAACATGTAAAGGAAGTTTGTTTGAAGTGATATCAGGAAATGCGTTATCATCAATTGGTTTATAGTCTGCATACATTTTTTAGTCCAATATATTATTAGAATTTATTTACTACTTTGTTTAACAAAATCTTTTATGGTTATTGTAACAGATATTATCTTCGAAAAATATAAAAATTGTTTCATTAGTTTTCAACAGCGTAAGTTCCATCGCATCCCGTTTTAGCCAAATACAATGACGAGAACTTAAGTTCTGCCAATTTTGCTTTGACATCCGATAACACTTTGGAATTTGGAGCGATTCGCTTTTCAGTTGACAACAATTTGTAGTCTTTGACTTCGTCATTGACACATCTGACAATGAGTGCAGCACTTCGGTTATCTGTGTAGACCACAGTTTCCACAGTTGTGTCTATAAACAGAATATTATACACTTAATTGAAATCTATATAATATTTACATTTACACATTCACTACTCTAGAAAGGAAATCAAGATTGTTACAGAACAGATTGCTTATAATTGTGTTTACCAATGGCGGTCAGATTGGTTCCTGGGGAGCCTTTGTTCGCGAAGCAATTCATAATTCCAGTTTGTGTAGCTGGACAGGATTGCTCAACTGTTTTCCCATGTCCAAATGTTGTCATGTTTTTGCCAGAGAGGTTAACTTGGAGACACATCGTATCCAACTCGTCCACTGACTTCGCAGGACGTCCTAGAAATGTTTCTGCATATCGTCGATACATAGACTTGCTACCGAAAGGTACATAATAAAGACGAGACTGCCTCAACTGCATTTTTCAATGTAACATTGCATTAACAACATAATTCTCGCTATCAGTTCGATATCTGTGTAAATACTCCGGATTTGATTGAAATGATCAAAAACATTTCTATAATTAAAAACAAATCAAAAATATTCTCGAATTTTTTAATACTTTCAGAAATCCACAATCTGTTTCAATTTTCAATCTGTCTGGGTCTGAATGCAATTGATTTTACTTTAAAATTATTTTATACAGTATGCGAATGGTTCATACCCATCTGCCGTCGATATTTGATGCCACCGGGGGGCTGATGCAAGGTCCTTCTGAAGCACTACTCGAAGGGAGATAAAATGTCAACTGGGAATAACCTTGATTTACGTAGAAAACCAAAATCAAAGTTAAGGCTGTTTTATTGACAATCATGTTGACTTTATAGCTTTTCCCAATGAAAAGTGTTTGCTACAAGCTGAGAAGGAATATTATTATTGCGTAGGTATAAGTGGACGTGTGTAGGATATTATGTTACTCTTTCGTGAGATCAACACTCAAACTAAAAGCCAGGCCAGTATTCCTTTTAAAGTTGTACTTGACTTGTACTTGTACATTATTTTTACTCTTTCATTTACATAACATGACTCATAATGATAAGTACCTACTCAAATTGTACTACAGAATGCCTGCATATTATGGAATATTGATAGCATGGGTGGCCAAATCCCCCAGGGCTAGGTAAGTGTAACCAATCCACTGCTAATAGCAAACAAGTACTTTCGCAAATACAAACACACCTACACGTAAACACACAGTATGCCATTATGTCATATATTTAATGCTTTTCATCCACCTTCCTATATTATGTAAAAAGTTTCTTATCCATAGACTATTTTCTACAGCCGCACTAACCACTGCGATAACATATACATCCATCGTCTCTATTACCTCAGCCTTGAGACAGAATTCTTGCATTTACAAGGAAACCCAATGCTATCTACCAAAAGGTTAACTTTTCTGCATTGAATATCCACTTAAACCATCATATTGGGAAATTGCGTAACAAATATCAAATGCTAACAACAATTATGGTAGTTATCATCTTAGAAAGTTTGCTTAATAACCACAAGAGGTTTAAAATTGTCAGCTACTTATCGGATCAATATTTTTAGAAACTTGATATGATGCAAGATTTTTGTATCTACTGTGTAATTAAGAAAATTGCACATTTATACACAAGTAATACGATTTTATGTAAATTATACATGACATTTCAAACTAAAGTAGACCTAATTAAATCGATGAAACAATAATCGCAATTATATGTTGAAGAAACAGAAGTTGGAAAGTAATACATAGGTTTAAGCAAGTAAATATGACAGTAATAAATAGTTTGTATGTAAATGTGTTGCACTACTCGTGAATGCAAAGACTGAATAATTAATAACATGCTTAATGTGCATAATTTGTCAGAAGGATCGCTTATAACTGGAATGAATTCAAGAAAAAGTCAGATATCAATATGCGTATGATAATATTTATGAGAGAGAGGACTGACATGAGTGAGATGAGTGCACAGAGGAGAGAAGACACGGAAGCGTCTTGGAGCAAACAACTTATGTTCATCTTAGGCAGAACTGACAAGCGTACAAAATACAAATGTATTTTTCACGTAGCATTTGCTTACAAGTTGTCTTGTCTTGTCTACCTACGGGAGAGAGAAATACTTCTCACTAATAAATTTCCGACTAATGAGTCAAGTGATGAGCAGCTTTTTGTCGCGTTTCCCTCTCTCAGGTGACATGACAGTTGCCCAGCAGAAGTCTTCTGTCTCTTCTCAACCACAATATCCTAATTCTTCTCTTACACAACTATCTAGTACATCCAGATCCATCTCAAACCACATTATGCTATGCATTTAAGAATTCAATATAATTCTGTGAGCCACACACTCTTATCTGTCTCTAATAGATGTAAGTGCATCGCATAGCTGAAATGTATCTGAATTGTATCTACATTCTTGTCCTCCTGTCGTCTACCTTACATTTTACTCTCATCGCTTCTTAATTCAAAATCATTTGTTCCTTAGACATCATCTCAAACGGTTCATTTTCATTACAAACTGTACACTGGGTGACATTCCTACTTAAGTAACTTGACGCTTCAACTAACAATGACTAAAGTAGATCTTTCTTTCAATTCTAGAAGTAATTTACATTTAATTTAGCTAATATTATAGATATATCTACTTATTACACAACAAAACAAATAACTAAATCCAATTTATTGTCTAAACCTAGCTTTCATACTTAGGTTACGATACTACAGTCTAACTAGTTCTAACTAATGGGTACCAAAAGCTACCAAAAATGTTTTTAGACAGATACTACATGGATTTTGGAGTCTCTGTAGATCTAAGTGTCTTAAATAATGAACTGTTTCATTCGATGATGCTACAAATGTTAATACTTTTCACAGAAATAGTAATCTGATACCTATACTCAATTGCTATTAATGTATAATTGTCAGTACAGAAAATATTGAAAGTGGTCATAAATTGTAATCGTAATATCATTTATCGGAACCCAGGATAGTGTAGATTGCACATAATAATATTGTATCATAACTCTCAGGCAAAAATCTTAGAGCCCATAGGTAAGTTTGTACTAGGTTATTACAGGTACCCTGAACCATTACCCAAATGTTATAATTGAAAGTGTGGTTATTGTTAATGTGGAAATGTGTATTATTATGTTTAGTAATGTAAAAATGAATTTCTAGGTGGAGAGGGATTCTGAGAAACAATTTTGAGAATTAGTTTCTCAGGTGGGTATCAATTTGCGGTTTGAATTGGCATGATGTTGCAAAAAGGGTACATGTCTGTAGTATTTGGATTTTCTTGGAAAAAGAGATAAAGTAATTTGGTGGGTTGGTGTATGGGGATTTGAGTGGATTGAGCAGCGGTGGCACTAGCAACATGATTTGGATGTGTAGTACGAGTTGTATACTGCTTTAATGAGACGAGCAGTTAGTCAGTTTTTTTGCTCATTTAATCGAATCAATATCTACGTGTCGTGAAAGCAGATAGGCGCTTATTAGCTAAACTGCTCAGCTCAGCCACACGGCCTCTGGTCTGGTTTCCTCTCCCCTCGTAGAATATAGTATCAGAAGGAAATGAAGAAAATGAGACGGATAAGAGCGAGTGGTTTGGTTATAGTTAGGAGGTGAGATAAACAAATACAAGATTTGTCTATAGAGTATATTATCCGGTCTTGGAAATAGTTGGTTTGACATGACAATGAAATGACGCTGCTGGGCAATGCAAAGCTAATGCTTATCTCCCCTTTTCATCAAGTTATTTACAAAATGGAGCGTAGTTGACTTGCTCAGCTCAACAAATCGGAGACAGAATTATTTTATTGGTTTCACAGGTTAGGTGAGTAGTTGGACTTCTCTTTACGATGTGATGTGAGCTTGGGATCGGATTCAATTAGAGCAAAGACCACATGCAAGCAGAAAATTCAAAGCCATAGCCATCGAATTGAAAGACAAGGCAAAGGAGTTGAACCCAATCGTTATCTTGTCTTCTCTCCACTCTCTACAAGGCTCGCCAAGGTATTTAACTATTAATATGCAAAATAAGATGAGGTTATGTCATATAATAGGCAAATAAAAACAAGAGCCCTTCATGTTTATTTGATCTCAGAGATTCTTAGCGTAAGTCTATATCTTTTAAGTGAACTGCTCGAGACACTCAGCAAAATGTCTGACAGGACAGCTTCAAATTTAAAAAACCTGAAAGATTAGCAACGGACCACAATGAGAATCCAATGCTTCTACTTTCCACATATGTACATATTATGTACATATTATGTACATATTATGTCCATTTGATATTTGCTATGCATTTCACAGCTGACACTTTATTACTTAAATAGGTAGCTCAGCTACATTTATATACACTAATGCGATATGACCCTTCCTATTTCAATTCTAAATGGTTTATGTCAGTAGGCAAGTCAGGACAGTAGTAAATAAAAATTGTCAGCATGTATCATATGCACATACAATAAAATTCTAGTCTACCACTACAATAGAGTTTTATTACCTTTGCGGCACATTATTATAGAGAAGGAGCTTTTAGAATTCCAGGTGTTTATTACTTTTCATCATTTGCATCAACTTAAGGAGTTGGAGAGTTCGAACTTTACTTTTATGATTTCACAGTATAATTGGCTTGACAGATTCTATAATGCACTCTGCCAATATTATTATCCTCGTAAATGGATACTTATGTATAAGATCTGGGAGCATAAAAACATTTTGTTGTGATACACCAATAAAAAGTTACCTCATTAATAAGATTATCTTCTACATTCTCTATCATTTACATATGGGAGCATTGAATTGTTATGTAAATCACAGATTATTATGCAATTTTTACGAATAAAAACACATTTGGGTTATTAGCAAATTGAAGAGTAGTGGACCGAAGATATAAAAAGGTAACTAGCTATGATTGGGAGTTTATTAAGATTCAATCATGCATCATTTAGTGTAAAGAATGCAGATTTGATTTCACCTGAGTCTCTGACTTCAACAATCAAGCTCTTTCATGATTTAGCACGGTGTAATTAACTCTTGGTGGCTTGGCTTGGGTTCCCCGTTTCAATTGCATTTTTCTTTCTCAAAGTATTGACTGAGTGACGGACGGACGGATGGGTCATGGTTAATAGAAACAGAAAAATTACGCGTAGATAAGATAATGAAAAGCAACAAGAAGAAAAGATAAGGCAACACAACGTTTTACATGGCATGCACGCTGTTTTTCTCTCAGGTAGGTAAGTTAAGTGCCATGCCATGCTCTCCCAACCCTTTACGACGTAACACTACTCACAGAAAGATACATTCATTTTGTACATTGCTCAGATACACAGAGATAAAAAGAGATACACACATTGGTACAAAACACACATCACATAACACCAAAAGCCAATTCAATTGAATTCAGACAAACCCCTATAGTATAAAATACCAGTATCAAATAAAGTAGCTAGAACAAGCAAATGACCCAGTCTGACATGCAGGAGATGTTTAAGAGATCCAGTCAACTCACTTTATTTCATACTTTTACTGTATTTTCTTATAATATTATTACCTCTCTTCTAGTTCTACATCTATTACCATGTTCAAGATGGATTCAAATGTGCCATTGTATTTCTAGTCTCACGTCTAACTTACACGCAGACGAAACCAGACCACAATCCACGCTACCTCCACATTTTATAGCTTGATTGCAAATAATCTCTTAAGACTCGATCTTATTTCTTAGGGGAAAACTAGTGGACTATATAAAATTACCCGACACAGTGCACTGATGTAATTAAGGACACAAATTGCAAAAAACCAAAGGATTTCTCCAATTTTTCTCTATCTACCTGGTCTATAGCAATTTATAAGAAATTTTGCTTGACTTTCCCTAGGTCCGAGATTTGTCTAGAGATGACTTGAGAAAAGATAATTTAATCAGGACACTTGTATGTTGTTAGTAGACTATTGTGTTCGGACGTATGCTTTTGTTTGTTTTACGTGTGTTGGCTTAAGCTGTCTTTGTGTTATTATAGTATTAGTGCAAATCCTATATGCAATCATAACCTCTCTGTATTAGAATGATTTGCAGTGGCAAGACAGAGAGATACTCATCTCATCAAGATTTCTGCCAGCTCACAACATAATCAGTCCAGCCAAGTCAAGTCCATTCCAGTTCACTTCAGTCTTTCACTCTATTTACTACATTGACCACTGAGCATCATTAGCTAAACATATCCGTGTCTGCCTTAATATTTTAAAAGATTGAAAAATTCTAATAAAGACCAGACAGATCGTATCAACATATTAAATCGTCTGCCAACTAACAATTGTGGATTGTTCTCAACAAGATCACTTTATCTAAGTAGATAGAAGAATTTCGATTTAAAGTTGTTTGAACTAAGTCAGTGTGAGTACCAGCTACACTCGAGTCTGCTGTTGCGTGCACTTAAATGAAATTAAGTAGAACAATCAAACAGTTTAGTTGCTACGAGGCTAAGTAGAACTCATTTCATTTGCTCCTTCTTCCTGCATTTTTCAAGGAGACCTACACACACCAATTATCTGTCAAAATACAACACGCACTTTTCTCGAAAACCTTATCTGCTTTTTACTCCCTAATATCTCTAAAGGCATGGTAGGTCAGTTTAGGCTCTAAAACAAATTATTATTTCCTCAGTGCAGTGATTTGTGCGATTTTTCTGGGGATTGGCTCAGGAATATTAAACTAACATGTCGGCTATTAACAAACATTGCAGTAGGAATATTTAAAAAATTTCAATGTAGGTGTGTTTGACATAAGTTGTTATCTGCATGTACACATTAGGAACCAAAAAGTTATAAAAATGAAATTTTCTACGCTTAATCCATAATTATTCTACGCATAATTGGTTCCTGGATTTTAAAGAAGAAATTCAACAAACAATCGTGAGCTTGACAAATCCTTTTTTACCCGAAAAATGTGAAAAAATTCCATATTGCATTCGGAAATTGTAATTTAGTGTCAATATGGTCTTAAAATACAGTTACAATTGAAATTACCTCACATTAGGTCATTCAATACTGTTTAGTTCTGTAACCCGGATATCACGTGAAAAAGTGATAGAAAAGTGTATCTTTGACATAATTAGTTACAATAGTGTGTACGATCACCAAAATGGACGACGAAGATAGCAGTCAGTTAATGGATAACGAAGATGAATACGAAAGAATGAAAATGATGGCTAAATATTGGCGATCGAAATCATTGCCAGTAGTTTACTTGCCAAATATCGGAGCGATACAGCAGCCAGTGCAGAATAAAAATAATACAACTCCAAATCAAGGACTGGATAAGTTGGATTCTATTCGAGAGAGTTTTGAGGCAGATGAATACACAGATAATGATCCAGAACCACCGTTACCCATACCACAAAGAAAATCTTTCACTGGAAAAGCAAAAGAAAGAAGAGGGGATTCCATTGGGCAGGTATTCCTACTTACTCGGCACTATCTATGTAATCTGTGATACTGTAATGGGATTTTAGGGGACAGATTGGCCAAGGATAGCAAAGTAAAAATAGAAGTGTAATAAATGACGAAACTACGCTTTACCTACCATATATTGAATACAATTAAAAATCCGAAAGTAAAATTACGATGAACGTACTTCAGATTTCGAATAAATAATATTTTATTCGTCTTCCTTTGGCGAAACTTTGAAACTCCAAAGGAAGACATTGAATATGGTCTGTTTCTAGACTAGAAACTGTCTCTCTCTATCTAGAATTTCCTGACAACAATAATCAGCATATCTGGATAGAATGATTAACTACTTAGTTGGTAGTATGCGAATGTGACCATAAGATGTTAACTCAAAAGACTCAAACGTAAATGCAATACTTATTAAAAACAAATAAATTAGTTGACAAAATTTGAGATTTTAATCGAGGAAGAGAAGCTTATATAACACTCAGATTTACATAGCATAGCCATTTTACGTATTTATCAAAGAAATTCCAACTTTTTCAAAGAATATGCAATCAAATTAATTGTTTTTGTTTCTTGCAGGAGTCTCGAGATTCCAAAAGAAGATCAGACTGGCGTACACTACAAGTACACTATTACCCCGAAGGAGGTACCAATAAAATACATGCGAATAGTCTAAGCATTAGCTTCCTTTAGATTTAGCAGATTTTCACCAAAATTATCCACAAGTGATGTCAATCTAAATATCTGAAAATAATATGCTAGTTTTACATTATTATGAAATTTATGAATACCAATTTCCCAACTGTTATTTATTTCAAATCATTTACTTTCTTTTTCCAATGCATTGTATTCAGATTTCTGATGACTTGAAAGCAAAAGTAGCAAAAGCTATTACCTATATAGTAGTACATTAGTTCTTCGAAAGTCGTTTGTTCGAATAGTGTTCTTAGGGAAAATTAGATAGAATGGAAAAACAAATGTTCGAATACCGAATGCAAATTAAAATTATCAAGGCTTTGTCAATGTTTTATGTTTCTATAAATATAGTCAGGTCAGCTATCCAACGCAGTATCTTCGATAGCACTTACTTACTTAACTTACTGCAATAGCACGTTATTCTGTTACAATGGAAGGTTTAGACATGAAGTCTGTCTAACAAATGTCATTCGGACAAATTGTTTTTGCATTCTACCAAACATTCAAACCGACGATTTTCGAAGAATTTGCCACACACCGAACATATCTTTGGTCGTTACAGGTTGGGGCTGGGTTATTCTTTTTTGTGCAATAGCGTCTCACGCACTGTCAACAGGAATTCAATTATACCTTTCTACAGTAGTTTTTCGGCAGTTCCAGAAAGGTTAGTCTCATATCGTATTTTCTCCCTTACTTTCAAATATTTTTAACTTATTCAGTAAAAGTAGATATTTACTGAAAATACAATATATATACAAACTATAACTTATAGATCTATATGAAGCGTTCACCATTCTCTCCATGTTACATTGAGAAATTACAGGTTGTACTTTTGCGGCGTTTTGATTGGCTGATGCATTATAGAAATTAAAGAAATTATAGATATTTAAATAATTCTGCCATACCTAAACATGTAAATCTGGAATTGCGGTTTAGGACTACCCCTGTCATATGACTTTTATCATGACTTTTGAATGCTTCATATAGATATATAAGTTACAGTTTATATATATATTGAACATACAGAAGTTCAATTGGCATTTTGTGTTTAAGATCATAGCGATTGTATTTTGTGCGTATCCTGGAGGGATTTACCTCTTGATTGTAATAATTACATTGTCCATTATTACTAAAATACATTCTTCAAATCAGTAGACACTCAGATGTAGGTTAAATGCCAATCTTCTGAAGCATTCTAACAAATAGGAGGTAAATAAGCATGTGTATCATGAAAAAAGTATTTATACACCCTCTACATTGCAACTTACTAGGGTGGTACTCCTTAATACTCTGTATAGCAATTTAGCAATTACTCTCTTCAATTGTTTCAATTAGGACATAACCGTCTCAATTAAATGGAATTCACATGCAAGGACCACCAGCTTTCATGTTGCAATGGAAGTTTACACTTAGTTTTCTCAAAGTTCAACGAAATGCTAGCTTTCAATTTATAATGACGCGTGCCTGTCATTAAATTCCTACACCAAAGCTCCATAATTTGCTAATCATTTTATTTTAGTCAATGCTACTGCCAATCCAATTTTATAGCTTGAGAATAACAATGAATTGATAGAAATATGGACAGATGGTAGGTACTTGCCTGAAAAATATAATTAGAAATATTCCTGTACCAATGGTGTGTTTGTGTATATGATAGCCGCTTTCACATTTGTTTACCAAATTGTGTCCTTGTTTTACATACATTAACTAGCAGTTTGTATTTTGTGCTAATATTGTGTACACATTTTGTTTTGTGATTAACTAGGGTTACATTTGGGTGAGTGGTATCGGAAAAAAAGTAGTTAACAAGTAGATGTATGTGGTATGTTTAGAATAAGAATAAAAATGGAAGATCTCAAGATATTTGAGCAAATACATCAGTCACGCTTATCTGACCTTTCGTCTGTTGTTTAGTGAAGTTCAATGATACACCTACTTATTGTAGATGACTGTGATTTAGAAGACTATAAAGTATATGGAATGAAACTGTCCGCCTTATTAAGGATTATATTGATAACTGGAATGAAGTGGAGTTGATTTGAAGATTAATGATAAATGAGTATTTTTTTGGAATGTGTCTTGTGAGTGCAATCACTCATCTCATCTCTAATTTCTGAGAGTAGTACAATAAACTAAGGTTAAGTAGTTGGCTGAAAAATAAATAGGGAGATTGAGTAGAAAAATACCAATCCGGCAAGAACGTAAAGCAATTATTTATGTGTTGTCTACTCGATACGTATGTAAGATGAAAGTCCGTTTACCTGTGCTAATCAGCGTAGCGTAGGGATGGATTATCGTGAGTACCTTGTAAATAATAGTGTTAATAGGAGGAACAGGGTCTACTACTTATGTACAGGTGCAGAATGCACATTACTTAAATAGTTGCTTAAAGGTCTAATTGCAGTTTGCAACGGGAAAGGGTGAAATGGAGGGGGAAACGGTTTTACCTGTAATTTATGAAGGATGGATCGATGATAAAGCATCCAGCTACCAGTTTTACTGCAACATAAACATGAAAATTGTTAAGTTTATGTCAACGAAACGATTGCTTACAGAAATACGATCTGTTTCCCACTTGTTCTCCATTGTTTAGCATTCAGAAGCTATAAACTAACCCATAGTGCCAATAGATTACAGCATTTTTCCATTTATTTGCCACAGCTCATTATCCTAGAGGCGGATCACACATAAAGTAACATAAATACATTAAATATCGTGAAGTAACAGATAATAAAATCCTTTACTCAATAAGCAGCAGGAGGAAAACACAACAACTCATTTGAATTCAATGGAAATCAAATGAATCGGCTTAACTTTTCAACTTGTAGTATTCAAATTCAATAAAACTTACATTTTTACCCATCTTAAGTTATGTTTCCACTTTACTGCTTCAGGCATCGTTGATAAAAGCATTATAGACGAATATATAGTCGTTCTCTCTTAAGATACTCACTAAAAAGCCGAATCGAGTTCTATCATTTGATTCTCTGTTTTACTGTCTGATGGGTGCATCTCTCCGAGTACACTTCCCTAATCCTTGCACGCACATTAAATGGTAGATGTAGATAGATACACCTTGTCAAGTAATGAGAATTTGTTTCATTCAACTATCTTTTTACAATAGCTACGTTTTTGTATTAGCTATTCTTCTCTAAATAAAATACCTATTATAAAAGGTACCTAATATAATGGTGCATAAGTATATACAATATTACAATCATACTTTAGACATGCCATGGAAAATCAAATGAATTTGATATGTTGTCCAACAGGTATTCTATTATTCTGATGTTTTCTGCTCCCCGTTTCGTTAATACTCGTATACTCCCTTCATATTCGTATTGTTCTTTGAATTATTTCAATATTAGTACCATATAAATTATATGTAGCTTAAAGGACAGCATTTTTCTACAAATGATCTTTCTATACTCTTGATCGTTAAGTAATGGTATAACAAGACGTGATTTCATTTCGCTCCCACTGATATATCGTCTGAATTGTAGAAATAGTTTACTGATTGAACTCAAGTGGAATGAAAGGAACTGGACTGACAAAGAAAACAGATTGCTTATTAAATTCGTTTAATTATCAAATTAAACCAAGCAAAACAAAGATTTTTCATCGCCTTCGGTTTTAATTTGACGTATGACATGTCTACACAGGTACATTTCAGTTTTTTATGTCCACATAGGTATATCATCCGTAATTAGGTATTCGTATTGTGCTATGCTTTAATCAGCCAGGGATCCTTTCGTTTGCAGAGATGTTAAGTGGTCGCTAATATCAAGTAACTCAAGATCTCGTCTGTAAGTGTGTACTTAAAAGTTTAGTCAGTCTAGTCAAATCCACCAAGGTGAGGCTTAATGATGTAATTAAGAAGAGACGAGGGAGGATGAACACAGAAGTCACTTCAATCCATTACTAAGCAAATACACCTGCAACTACTTTCTGTGTACACCTGATTAAAAATCAACCCTTGAGTCTGTCCATCTACCCTGTCGGCTTTTATGCACTTTCCACCGTTTCACTCAGCTTTATTAGAAACATAACTTCCTTTAATCGATAGGCAGGTACTTACTATCTTTAACACATTACAATCCATAATTCTCTAATGCATTCGACTTTACGCACAAATATTTATGTAGATGTAATCACTAATGTCGAAAATTGCTAACCTGCTAAAGTGTTTATGCAATAAATGATCAAGACTACATAGAATTGGCACTATCGTCCACTTAAACCCTCTGAATTAAGTATTACTTACTCTCGTCGTCTCGCAAATGTTAAAATCAACCAATCTGAAAATAATATGCTAGTTTTAAATTATTGTGAATACCAATCCTCCAACTGTTATTTATTTCAAATCATCTACTTTTTTTCAATATATTGAAACAGATCTCTAACCACCGAAGTAGTCTAATCATGCAATATTAAAATTTAATTACATAGTAAATTAGATCAATACTCATTATGCTCATTAAATATTATCATTGCGTAATCGTGGAAGATTTATTGAAAGAAATGATTGTCTACAAATATAAAATGTCTATATATGCCTATAAAAATAAGGAAAATGTCTAAAAAGCAGAATTGTGGTCTTTTATGATCAAAATCTATCAACTATTGTCACACAACACAAATTATGCATTTTTTATCATTGTTAGGTAATTAATGGGTGTAAAAAGAAAACTCAAACAATTTAGATATTCTATCCACAAAAGAGTATCTCTCAACTGCTGCAGGTGTTAGTTGTGCTGTGCGAGACTGCAAAGCTTGTCTACAAGAAAGTTATGCACGTAAGGATAACTTTGTCTTTCTTTTGTGCCACCTTGCTATCCATTTGTGAACTGTGCGAAAAAGTTGTGTATGAAGTCAGCATCTTTGCTCCTAGGGCTTCCAGCATGTGCTAATGAGATTCACTGCACAAACATCCACTTTTCTCTACATACAGTCGCACGCTCTTGGTGATACTTACAAATGTGGCCAATCTCAATATAATGGATGCTACCAATGAGACATACAATACATCTGGGGTTTCATTTTCTCCACATTAATTATTGATTTCAATGTATCTCAGTACTTGTACTCTGTCCTACGCTCAAGATTTACATTAATGACCATATATTATATTTCTCTGCTATTTTATAGTATATGTCTGAACACTTTGATGGCATACATGTAGGAGGGATGTACATGGGCATGGTGAGGGTACTCAAATTAATGCATATTCGCCGAATCCTCTTACAGGTCACAAATTTTCACTACATTTAAACTTTTCTCGAAACTTGGACATCGTATTAACGGTATTGGAAATTCTCACAACTATTCTTTTTACAACTAAGGGCACTGACTTACAACCACGTACTGACTTTCTTCAACCATTCTCTATTTTCTTAATTACGGCAAATACATGTAAAGTACATACAATTATTACATTATAATATGCTAAAAATGCTAAATATATAAAGATGAATCGATATTTGGTTATACATTTGGTTATATTGATATTTACATATACATCAGTGCATGGTTGTAGAAAGTCAATACCCTCAGTTGTAAAAAATAGTTGGAAGAATTCACCGAACCCGTATTAACTATTGAACCAGAGGCTTAGACTCGGAAAGCAAATTCCGACAACCAAGTTTCCCTCAACTTTTAGCGCACTTCAAATTAGCGTTAGTAATTCCAGTGTCATAGTTTTCATTTTGCCGGGGTGCTGTCCGATCAACCACGGGCTGATTGTGTAAATTAGCATAACGCATATATATACGACTGTGTGTGTCCATACCCATGTTCACTTCACACTGCAATAATTTTGAAGTATGTGAAACGACTTCACTTACTTCCAGCTATTTAAATAAATAGGCTTTGTTTAATTTTAAATAGTTATTTGTTAGATCGTCTTGCGTGGTGATGTTAGTGTATAAGTGTATCATATACAGCAGATAGTTGACTTTTATATTATGTCTTGGATATTTATAAATCTTTTTGGAAACTATTGAAACTGTTTCAATAATAATTTTCTCTTGTTTGTGATAATATTAACATTCAAAATCTGGTCTCAAGAAACTCCTTGATTGTAAACAAACCTGACTATACTAACTTTTTGATGGTCAACGTGGTCAAAATGACCTTAGGATGTAAAACATCCTGTGTTGCTAGACAAATCTGGTGTAATTGTTTGCCTTGACTTGATTGACAGGTGTCAACCATCTTTCGACAGAAACGATTAGTTTTCCTAGTGAAATTGTTTTACGACTACGACTAGTT
>JABASH010003287.1:0-16939 GCA_019776445.1 Tomocerus maximus | reverse complement strand
CAAATGCAGAAAATGGCAGAAGTGTATTTTGATAGTCATCTGAGATTTCCAAATCGTAAATACCAAAGCCTTAAATTAAATTATCAGAAGATACATTGTAGAAAAGGTGAATCCGACTTGTAGCAGATTAAAATTCACTAAATGAAAAGATTTCAGAAAACCATACAAAAGTTAATTAAGAAAATCTATTAGCATAAGCGAGACATTCGCGTAACAAACAGATTGTAATTCCATAAGCTATAGTCCATCGGAAAAGCTGAAATTACAAAACTATACCTCTACCTTGTTTACAACGGTTCGGTAGTCATTTACCTAGGATTTAAAAATACCTAGGTATTTTTTATTAATGAAGATCGGACTTACGTATCTTGCGGTGGAGACGTTTGTTGTGGGAGTTTAAGTGTGAATAGAGGAGGTTTCCGAAGGTGAGGAGGCTGTGCAGTCAAGTAGGCGATTCCGAGGGCACAGAAAATTAAAATGAAACATTTAGCGACCAACTTGAATCCAGGTCTATCAATATAACGTTGCACATTCATCTCCTCAAAACATATGCTTAATAAACTCTTGAATCTGAAAAGTCTAGTCTTCATTTCTCTTTCCATGGATCTTTTCATGCCCTTTTATCCATTTTATGAAATTTACTGGGTTTTTATAATCAATATGCACTCTGACTCTACACAAAGTTGAAGATTCGAAATGGAATCATGAAATATTTAATAATCTATAATGGTTCGTCTAAGCCATTTTTGTCACAAAAATCGTCGAGGTGGCAGTTTGATACTGAAAGAAGGTTATCTCGTCTTATCAGTTGTATTTCCTTCCTTGGAGATTCAAACTTTTTGGCTAATGCTGATAAAACATTATCTTTGTTTTATTTCCCTTCGTTTTCTGTTAGATAAGGTGCACCATATGTAATCAGCTAATAAGTGTGGATCACGCACAGTCTATTGTCTTTAAAAGGTATGTGCATGGATTTTCATTTTCGTGTGGTGGAATAAGTAGGTCACGATTTAAATGATTCTTGTTCGCAATTGTATCGTCAGCACATTGTTCTATACTGAAATTACACCATTACATTCCATCATTACCATCAATAAAATGATCACACACAATCACGGCACACAGGAGAATAATCCACAAATTCCCAACAGAATTTCAATAATTATGGTCCATCACATTCACATAACTTTGGTTAACGAATAAATAAGCATTTCTGTTTCAGGCTTTCCTTCATATGACACATTCATTATTATATCTGTCGAATTCATTATATTAAATCACCAAATTGAATATAAATTATTATTGAATATAAATTATCAAAAATGTCCAACTATATTGTCAATTTACTACAAATTTCAAAAACATTCTAACATTATCAAATAATAATGTTGAAACAATTTGAATGGATTGAACTTTAACTACCTAACTAAATTGATTACTTTTCAAAAATGCAAAATATTCTAAAAATCGAGTACGAACGACTTGAAAAATGGGCTAATGCTACATTTGCTATATACTTATTATGTAAATAAACTCGACCAATAATATTTGGCTGTGAATATGTGCCTACTTCTACAAATCGTTTGAATTTTTGATATATTGATACTATTTTGCCGACTAACATCAAAATAGACATAATATTTCCTAGCAGCCCCAGGAAATCGGTCAGGAAATGAACTGGTAATTTATAAGTTCAAACAACAAAACGAATCCATCAATCAATCTTTGTACAACCAGCGGTCGGAAATGTATTTTTAAAAAAATACATTTCCTCGGGTTACAGCTTGGGCGAGCTAAAAATACTTTTTTCCACATCGATGTCGATTAGAAGATGAAATAATAATATGTCAAAAAATGCTGCATATATTTTTGCATTTTGCCGTAGATATTTTCAATAAACCTCTTGATTAACGTACGTGTCCGTATTGTATATGCGTGTTGGTTATGCATGGTGTCCACCAGTGACAGCTATTTTTTCCTGTACCAGCCTCTCAAAACACATTTTCAAAATTTAGCTTTAAGAAACTCCATGAACCATATAAATTAGCAAAAAAATCAAATTTTTATTAAAATGTATTTAGATTCTGACAGTTTTAGGATAATTTTATGCAGATAATGCATAAAAAATATATACCATTTCATTTACTTACATTTACTTACAAAGTTATAACGCAACAGAAGGAAATGATTATTTGTATTTGTGACCTTAACTGGAACGTGAATAGAATTAATAAACACAAAAGTACATTTACAATAAGCAAAAAAGATTTTATGTTTGAGTTGTTTCAATAAAACTATTTAAATTATATTTTACAATGTTTTAATGCCTGGGAATGATGTTCATTAGCATATAAGTAGTAAGTACTCATTATTATGGTGTCCTTAAAGCATCCTGCCCTGCATTGTTCTCCGCCAAAATTATCTCAAGCATTCAATTCACCTGGTACTTTTAATTATATTTTCCTCAAAAAAGTCTTGGACTTGAATGACGATATTCATTAAATACTTGACTATTAATTTTAATAGAATGTTAATTGCACATTCATAATATTCTGTAACACCATAGCTAAAAGTACAATTAATTCATCTAAGCGAAAATTAAATAGCTTTGAGTACCTTTTGTGTTCTTTACCATTGATGAAAGAATTCAAACTCTTGAATGAATTCATTTTACGTAAAATCCACAGGAAGATTTAAGAATGGAGAGCATAAAGAGGCTGTGCTTCCACCCTTTTAAGTAGAGCAAGTGTACATTTTATTGTTAACAGTTAGTCGTAAATGGGATATTTCTATGGCTGTATGAATTTTATGCATAATGTTTTGCATGCTAATAATAAAACGTGCATGGAATACTCTGAATGATGATGGAGAGACATAAAATCAAACAATGTCACTTCATTATGTAAACATATCTTGTTCAATTCAGTCTGTCAGTACTAAGTACAGCCTATACAGTTCTCATACCTGTCTACATGCGTATAGTATTGTATTGTATTTTTATTATCCAGAAAAACAAATTGTAATGTAACAGAACAAGAAATAAGCTTTTATACACACTGAGTAACTACTTATTTCTGAGAATTGGTTACATTACTGGGAACTGGGAAGAGAATTTTGGAAGTACAGATGGTTGAGGTAAAGTAAACAACCGTGGTTAGGCTTACTAAATTCTATATTAAGTAAATTAATCGATTTAGGAATTGTTGAGTTCTTATATCTATTATGCTTACAAAATACTTTTTTAAACAGAATACTGTCGTTTCTAAGTCTATTTCTATTATTAACTAGGTTACAATTAAATGACGGTAGCAAGTAGCGTAGGCGGATTTTGTTCATAAGGATATTATTACTAAATGAAAAAAGTGCTTTCTCCCTTCTTACAGCTAGTTTCTCTAAATTATTATTACTAAGGATCTGGTCATAATTATGCCGGTTCTATGTATGTATGTATCACTAACAAAGGTGATTAACTTCAAATGACCGATAAAATTGAATTTTTTTCATGGAACATCCTAGTTTGCGGGGAGCATAAATATATTAGTTGAGCTGGATAGCAGCAACTGTACTTATTGTTTTGTTCCTATAATAAAAAGAAACATCGATACCACAAAATTATTAACGTTCATCATGAACGAAGCATAGCATGACAGCTGTATTTCTTGGCCTGCCCATCCATGGTTGGTTTTGTCAACTCTAACCTTTTAGTTATATACTATTCTATTAGCTACGGAAAGTACACAACATTCGCATGGAGAAAAGCTAAGATTTTAAAGCATGCCAATTGTACGTCAGACTTCAATCAAATAATTTTGCTTTGACAGAATAGACATGTGTATAGTTTTTGTTGTGCAAAGTTCTTTTCTGGTCAGTGGTGGCCTATAATATACATAAACACATCGCCGTGAAACCTGGTTTACAACCCCTGTCTTGTATTTTATAAAAATTAGAGTGTCTACTGCTCTGGATGCCTTAAGCTGCAGATGGTATTTGCAAAAATGTTCGGCTGCATTTAAAATTTCAAACTACCCGTGCATATAATATTGTGTACATTTATTGGTCAGTATTTGTGTAATTCTACCCAACAAATCATGCAAAATCTTTTACTAAAGTCTCAATAGAATACACAAAAAATAGTTTGATTCAATTTTCATACAATGCTTTCGCTATTTAAAACAATAATTTCTTAATGGTTTGACTGGTGATTAGTAATAATTCAGGTGATTAGTAATTCAAGAGACAGAAAATGATGAATAAATCAACGATATTATCGAAGTTACTAAGTTGTTTTAGAGTAGGCAGAAGCTAACTTGTGAAAATTTTACGGTGGGCAAGTTTTGCTCATCTACGTACACGTAAAACAGACAGAACATGGAAAACCAGTAGCCACATGCATAAAATGAATGGGATGGTAAATATGTATGTGAGTACCTACAATGTCTAAGCTATTATCAACTACAGTATTTGAGTAGTACCTTTGTGAAAGTGCTTTCTCCTACCTGAGTTGCTTTTCCTTTTGATGCACATCGATGCAACACAGTTTCACAAAAGAACTGTTTTCATTTCCATTTAAATCCCCCTTGAGTTCCAGTCTTGTCGAATTGGTACGATAACACAAACTACAATTCAGTATTCTGTAATTGATTTTATCAAGATTGACGATGGACATGAGCAAAAGTGTCCCAGAAATATTTGTCCGTGTAAATACGACTTAAACGAATTGTAAATATCGGAAATGGAAAGGTCTAATTAAGTTCGATAACCATTGCTGCACTGGCCGATTGGCTATCTGGCTGCCCAGATAAAGGCCTTGCAGTTTTCTCCAAGTTAACATGCGTGCAGAACTCGTGTTTTTGAGTCCACTTCATTTCTTACGCGGCTTACTAGATACAGTTTTACAGTTCCTCGAAATTATATTGATCTATTGTCACTGAATTAAATACGAGGTCGAGGGAGGTGTGATTCCATTACAAAAATTAATATTCACAGTGTAATTGACTCCGCTCTGCCAGCTACCTGCATTCAATTAAATTACACGTAGATTCTCTTGGTACCCAAATTTCTTATTAAAAATTTAGATCTTAATTGTGCTGTGAATAATTACAATTTTCCAATTTATTTATGGGTATCGATAACATCATGGCTAAGAAAATGCCAAACCCGGCTGGCCCTAAGGTTGTAACTGTGGCTTCGCAAATAAAACTCATTCAAATTGTGTCTATAGCCGAGATTTTAGTTGCAGCAGTAATTGTGCTTAGCCAGGTAATTAAATATTTTTGCTAACTCCCTCATTTAAATGGAAACTATTTGTAATTGTCATTTTAGTATTTGTTCAGACATGAAATGTAATCCTCTCTATGTACAGACGTTAGCCATAGCAGCTTCAAATGAGTTCGCAACCCGATCTTTGACTGGCGTTTGGACATCTTGGTTTTTCTTCATGGCTTCAGGATTTACTCTGTATTGGTCTACCAAGTGTACATTCAATGGGTAATTTAAATACATAAAAAATTAATTTAGCTCAAAAAAACCGAAAGTATGTAGACTTTGTTTGTTACAGGTTGTTAGCAGTTTTAGTGCTCCAAATAATTGCGGCCACGATGGCAATTCCACTTTTTACAGCATGCTGTATACTTCTTGGTGTGTACAAGTTTGTATGGAACGTGGATGAAGAAGGCAAGTCAAATTATGTAATGAATATTGGTTTGAAAGGGAAAAGGTCCCTTTAGGTACTATAGGATTCTATTGGATGTTAAATTCAACGAAGTGAAATCAGAGTCTGACTAAGCCATTGCACAAATAGACTTGGGATCATAAAAGAAATGTCCTGGGTCCTACATAAAAAATAAAGAAATTCCATTCCTATAGACAGAAATCAATGTAAAGAGAACTAAGAGAAGCACATTGAAGGTAAGTAGAGTAGATGACTTTATAATGGAGAATTTGTCTGTTGAGATATCTCGTGTCAAACGGTGCTTGAATTTTGTACACAAAGACTGATAGAGTTGAGCCGGAACGAAGACCTGAAATATTTATGAGTTTGCTTAACTACATACAACAAAGAAATGGCGTAGCTAAGTATTCCCTTTCCCATGCAGAAAAACTAATACTAGACTGTAGGATAGGACTGTGACCGAGTAAAGATACAAATAGATTGATAAATGTATATATTTTATACTAGTCTGAGTTATCGCAGGTTGATAGAGGCCAACTTCTCAAAGAGAAAGCACACGGCCAACACAAACCTGTCTGCTATGTATGGGTCTTTAAGAGAAAACTAATCAATACAGTCCATTACATAAAACTAGTCTTTGCTGCTTGTCTTACCCGTTTTGCTTACACTCCTATACAAGAATCCCCCCATCTAATACCCGTGTTTAGGTATATCTATAATGCATCATCCAACTATGTAACTTGTAATGTAAGAATAGGCAAAGGGGAAAATACCTATAAATTGCCTGGCTACCAAAACTCAAATAGCAGTCAAGCAGCTACAAAGCAATGTCCAATAAGTGCGATTCAATGGCTATCTAACTAATGTAAGAACTCATGAAACCCGACAGACTGACTAGAGTTATCTAAACTGACGATTAACTAAATAAACCGATACTATATGTAGAATTTCCTATTTATCTCCAACCATTTTATTTGTGCCTAGTAAGAATAACCGGCGAATAATGCGTGTACTGTGTTCTACTATACTATCTCTATCTATACCAGCGATACATGAAATGTAAAGAAGATCAAAATACTCGGGCGTTTCATTTTGTCTGCTTGGCTGTCCACATTTCCGCTATTATACCCTATCTGTACTGTAGTATAGGTTGGTTCTATTATAATACTAGTTTGTATACATGCTCTGAATGCTTCCGCGTCTTCTTACCGAATCAAAATCACCTAACGCAATTACACCTAAAGACCATTAAATAACACCTAAAACATATACACCTGTCGGTGTATTGTTTTAAGTGTTAATGGTCTTTAGGTGTAATTACATTAGGTGTACTTCCCCTAGGTCAATTTACACTTAGGTCATATTCATATTACTTAAGTGGAATACATTAGGTATAATCGTGAAAAGACGTGCTACGGGTCTGTGTACAATGTACAATTACAAGAGTTCGTTTCCTCACTGAACTGAAACTTTTTTTCTTCTGCCTGCAACTTACAACAGCAAAGCTCTCTCAATTAATAAATCGTAATTGTAGGTTAAGGTGCGTTAATAATAGGTGTATCGTTCGGAATCAGATAAGTATTTTCTCCCATCATTTCTCGCCGATGCACCAAAAATAGAGTTTTTACCAGTCATGGTGCCAAGGTCTAGTAGGTTCAAGTTATTTCTCAATGACATGACATCCTAAATGAGCCCCGACAAAACGTAAATGTTTTTTGACAGTTCAATATGACTTTTACAGCTCGAAATTGTACAGCGGAGTAGGAAAACACATGGTATTAGCAGCACATCCTTAAAAATCTAGTTTTTCCAATTTGTAAACAAGCATGATTTGCCACTTTAATCACTGCTAGTTTAGTGCGTGATTTCGTGGCATCGCTTCGCAAACAATACAATGTTTCTATCGGTAATGTTGCAATTACAGTAGAAAATAGCATAATGATAGATAATAACGTAATAACCGTAATAAGGTCGCTTGCTAGGGCTAGCTAAAGCTACAGCAAAATAATTTTTGAGTAGGTACGTAGGAATAATTTTTGGAAATGGGGATTATATTTGCATACACGTAGCTAAATGAGTTTTTCGTCCTGAGAAAATGACCATTGAAATTGATCTTTTAGTATTTTAGGTAGGTAGCAGTTTTAAGGATAAACTGTAAGAGAAGGATAAATAGGGAGTGAAATAAATAAGTAGTGATGTAAAGGAGGTATGTATCTGGGATGTATAGTAATGGAAGTCCATTGCCTGCTCATCTATCTCTCTGCCCTTTCCTGTCCTCCTCCCATGCCATAGATATTTCCTGACTGATGTAAATGTATGCAAATGACCTGTAACTTATGGGACAATAGAAAAGTTCATAAAACTTGGCTGAGTGGAGAGGAGTGCAAACTGCATGGTAAGCGTAAGGTTGTTTGGTGTAGTGCTGGCTCGTGTAATAAGAGTGATGATAATGGTATAATGGTTTCGACTGAGTTTATAGAAAAGTCAGTTTGCAGTGGCAACAGAGTCAAGACAGTCTTTCTCTTGTTATCATTGTACTTGTACAGACAGAAGCAAAGTGAAGCAGGATCTGTTTCAATGATGTGAAGCTTGAAAAGATGATAGTCTTTTCCACTTGTTCTCTATCATAGTCATAGTGCATATAATAGTATATAGTCAAAGTAGAACAAAAAGTGTTTCCCAGAGTATTTCCCAATGTCCTTGGTTAGTCAGACAGAGCATATGTACATACTTAACTAAATAATAGTAGGGAAGGTAAAGAGAAAGTGAGGGAAAGTGAAGTTTGGTGGAAATGCATGACATAGCTAATGGTAAGTATGAAAGTGAGTTGAGGGTAGTATGGATATGAAATGGATATTTAGAAGAAGCGTTATAGATAGAAGAATGGATGGATGGATGAAAGGAAAAGGCGATGGCTCATGCAGCAGCTTTGAGTTTCTCTCTGAAAATTCCATTAAGTTCCTTCTATAATTTCACAGGAGTTGCCTTGGTGGGATCATCAATAACCCTCATGACGACAAATCTCATAATGATTTTCACCAGCATGGCTGAGATGGGTCTGAATGCCTTCAATGCATACAACTGCTACTTTCTCGCCTACGGTGGCCAACCCAAAGACGTAAGTAAGAATACATACTGACACTACATCATACATGTAAACTTACATGTTATTGTCGGCAATACTCCACCATGCAAAGCCCAATCAAACTCCTCTGTGCCCACGTCATTCCTCTGACTTACCTCTTACCTTACATAAGTATATACACTGAAGTAATACCCCAAATATACTACAAATCCAATATCAAGAGTAATATTACTAACCTAGGCAAAGACCTAAATTGTACCAGCAACTACACATTATTATTATACGTGTAGATAATACCACCATAAAACTTTATACACACGCACACAGAAGAGAAAACTGTCTCTACTTAGCGGGGATATGTAAGTAATTTCCACCGATACAAGAACTACAATGACGCTCCTTCTAAGGCTGGGTAACAGGCACATGTTGTAGATTTTCTAACCATCTTCCTAATCCCATAACATATCCCTCCTTAATTGATCTAGAATGTGACAGTTTTCTTTACATCATCATTACAGTTGCCTACAGACGTCCTGGGAGAAACCGCTACCTATTTAGGGGATTAACACTCTTATAGCCCTACTTCCTAATGCGTTCATTATATTGTTTTACAAACTCTCATAATAAAATAAACTAAATATACAGAGAAATTACACTGACCATTATGTAATGGTAAGTAAAGACAACATACAGAGACAGAAATTACATGCCCTTTACTACCTATTTTGGTTAGTTGTTAGACTGATTATAACAAGAACATTAGGGACAAGGCTACACAAACGAGATGTTGGGCTTAACTTCCTAAACATCTTCCAACTTTCTTACTGGCCCACTATACACATATTAATAGACCAAACTTTCAAAGGGTTATTTGCTAGCTTTAAAAATTAATTGATTTTTATTTCTCACTTCCCCCAACATAAGGTTAATGTTAATGGTTGCGATACTGGCATTAAATCTAGCCTGTCAATGCAAGCTAATAGTTATTGGAAGTGGACAAAAAAATATTTTTCTATACTTAAGGCATCTTCTGATTTTTAATGGCATTTTTAATTTATATGTGCATTAACTAATGCAGATTGAAAGAAAGTAAATTTTTTCTGTATTAACGTTATATGTTTGTTCTGGTTAGTTTCGGTAGATATGTTAGAAGTTGAATGATTTTACAGAAGATCAAAAGAAATGAAAGTACATGTATCTATCGAATCATTCTGAATTTGAAACCGACTTGTCGGTCAACGAAAGAATGACAAAGTTTCTGAATTATCTACGGATCTTCATTATGGATGGATACAGACTTAGTAAAATAAAATTTGAATAAAGTAATAAGTAATTTACATAAAGTCTATTACTTTCTTTACCGGTTATTGACGAACTTTCTCCTTGACTTGGTTTCAAAATAATTACAAAAAATGTACCTATAATATATTCACATCTTACCTAAGTATATACGGACGGTGCAAATATTTTGGAGTCTGCTGCAGGTTTATATGGGAGGCCAGGATGATTATAAATTGCACTAGCTAGGATGATATGATGATGTGATTATACAACGTTGGTACCTCACGCCTCACCTCCTCCTCTCCTCCACCAATATACATAATACATTTTGATGATAATGATGGATTGATGCATTCAACTTCCCGTCGTTTCCACTAGAACAATTACGACCAACGCTCCATCAGGAGTTCTATGAGCATGGAGGCGAATGAAAACGATGCTCCAGTACAGGAAACGAAGCTAGACCCGTCAATGCCTCCTCCTCCACCAGATTTAACTTTAGCATCGACGGATATCCTCATTATCAAGTATTGCGGCGTGACTTGTGTCCTTCTGGCTGTAATTATACTCTGTGCTCAGGTGTTACCTTATTGTTAGTTTTTGACAGTTCACTGCACACTTTACTTATAGTAGCACGATCCATGTAGCTAGCGATCAGACTACGTGCTCTTTTCCTCTAAAAAGGCCAAAATACGTGAATGAAATTCCTTTATTTTAGACATCTATGCTGGCATTAGGGCGTAACGACGGAATAAGAGTCGGTGTAGGCATTTGGGGTGCCATTTACTACGCTGCAACTGGGGTTGTCACGGTTTACAATGGATGGAAGCCTTCATCACAAAGGTAGTCAATGCAAAGTAATTACATTAGGGAACACTGTTTCTCAAATTCCTATTTGTATGTTGATTTTTTGTGGACATTTCTAGCACCGTGGCTATATTCGTACTGCAAATCGTACAGCTTATTGTCTCAATCCCAATGGTCGGAATAGGATATTATATTGTTGCTGTTTTCGGTTCTTGTCTTCAGCATAGTCCGCTGCCTGACTGCAAAACTACAGGTTAGACATACAAACTGTAATTAGCACCATGATTCATTTTTATACTAAGCCCTTTGGAATTCATATAATTTCATTACCCACTTTGAATTTCAATAGGACTGGCTGAAAGCATCAGTATAAGTATATTAGCTACCATAATGGCGTTATCTGGAATGGTACAAGGACTAATTTCCCACATTCTAATCCTAATTTGTGCACAAGCCGTTTGTGGAATTCGTTGTATGGTAAGATAGTATTATTCCTGTTCCATTATTACACCCCGCAAGATGACCCTTAGCTAATACTTCAATGCATAATTCCATTACCTACAATATTAGCTCATTTCTACAAACTTCATAATACTCATTTTAATGATACATTTACATACTTACCCTAAATTATTTACAACTCACTGCTTGATAGTCAGTCTAGCCCAAATCCCAATGCGGATTTGGTTACCTAATTAGTATAGCATTATGTACACTACCTACTTCAGATTCAGAAAATCGATTTTCCTTATAAGATCCACAAACTAAATTAGTTTAATATTCCATAAAATTATTGCTCAAAAACAAGTTTTTATCATTCCATTCTGAAATTGTGTTTGTACAGCAACTCTATCAGATTGGCGCATTTCAAAGCAAGTTGTCGATAAAATCTCTATGTCTATAAACATTTAACTATGAATTCGAAATAATCATTTTGATTTTTCATTCTGCCATTTATTGGTACAGACTGGCAATTCTCAATTGCATAGCGTTACAACAGATTACTATTGTGGAAAACACAAAATAGTAATTTCAGTTGCTCACTTCACTTCACAAATAGCATGCAAAATTGATTTTTAAAAATAAAGGACTATCGTAGTAACACGCCTAGTTGGCTCTCGATGGGATGGGGATGGGACATGGGACTGTATCCAAGCTAGTTTCTATTTGCGCTGCAAATAGTAGCCACTGGCTTATAAAATAAGTATTGTATTAGTATTAGTGATGTAAGTTAATATATCTCATCTTATTTGATATTCATTTTGATTGTTATTTCAGGTATCAGGAGCTACAGTTTATCCCACCTTATAATAATTGGCAGATTAGTATTAGAAGATAATTATAGTAGTACAACTTGTAAGATATATTTTTACATAACAGACGAAAAAAATCAAATCAGCACCATTATGTAAATAAAATCATGGACCCAAGGAATGTAAATACTAAAATAGTGTTTTTGTAATTTGCATTTACAAAAACGAAAATAGTTAATAATTGTTAAATAAATAATGCGACAGCATCAATGACAATAAAATTTTACATAGCGTTTTCATTTACTCTCAATTTTCTGTGTTAATTACTGGGACTGAGTAAGGGTCACGGGGAAGTGAATAATACATTATACGCTAAATACGCGATCATTAAGTAACACAAAATGCCATTTATATTATAATTTGGAATACATATCGGCAATCGGTAACCAACGGTATTAAATACAAATAAGAAAGAGGGTATCATAAAAACTGGTTGAAAAACTGGAAACGTTCGTGTTTAAACGGAACGGATAGACTATGTTCGTGTTTCCAACTTCCAGGTACTTCACAGTGAATTTTTAATTTCAGTTTCGAAGCCCTTGCAATCTAAGGAGCACAATAAATCAAATTAATTATCCAAATAAAAATAAAGTGTTATATGGATACAGCATTTATTTAGGTTACAAGGTACCTTCTTGTAAGGTCGTCTTCTTTTTCAGCTTTAGCGTCAACTTTCAATGACGATGTTGGTACAGCTGCCAACTGCTCAGCTATTTCCAGTCCATTTTCTTCAGCAATTTGTTGAATAAGTACGTCAACTTGGTCCTTCGGTGTGGACAACGTTGTAGCACTTCCCATTGCATCTTCCATTACCTTTAATAACAAATATATTACTTAGTAAACAGTACAGAAATCAACTCCAAGTTACACTAAGAACAGGATTGTCCATACATTGTAGGAGCTTGTTGAACGATTTAAACAAATACAGAACCCTTTAGAAATAAAAAAATTGGAAAAAAAAGATTTTCCCTTACGCCCTTGAGCAACTCTTTAGAAAGGATTTTTAACATATTACCTCGTTAAACAAGCATAACCATAAATGAACAACTATTTACTTCACTCCTTACTTATTATACATAGTAATTCAATTTCGATGCTATAATGTGTATCAGATTGCTTTGTAAGTTGGACATGACTATTGCTAATACTTACGGAAGTTCGAACGTCAAGGTCTTCAAATTGTGTTTCAAACTTGTCCATAATGTTGGAAACCTTTTGTAGGTCCATCGAGCTCATAGCCCTTTCTAAACCCTTTACGACGGTACCCATTTGCTGAGTAACCTGTAAAAAAGTGTAAAAATAAGAATATTAGATAGTAATTCATTTATTATGCTAATTGCATTTCCAAGTCATCCTATTATTTGTTCATTCCCATTCAGATGCATAACTCAGATACGGATAATCATAATATTTTATGACAACGAAAAGAATTTAAGAGACCACTTGTTATCAGCACAATGCCAATGCCTTTAAAAACATCAGCATATCACTACAAGACCAAGACCAATAACATTTATTAGAGATGTGTCTTTACTTTCTACTTGTTTCAATGTTAAATGTATCCTTAAAAATAGTTGAAACCGAATGTCAAAATGTAACCATAAAACAATTTTTAAAGGGATGTGGTGGTGTTGGTGTTGTTAGTTTAATTTTTATTTAAGTTATGTCTGGACTCTGGACTGGAGCGTGGGGTGTTAGAGTAGCAGGCAACTGTGTTGCAAATATTGATTTTGTTCTATTAACTTTGTTTCGTCAAATTGTATATTTTTTTGACAAGTTAATAAAGCAAGTATTCTGTAAAATTTACAGTGTAAATAATTATGTGAACTTTGTGCGAATTTATGTATTCCGTTTCAAAGGACCATGACTCTGGTTTACTGTCCTTATGTGACATCAGTGGTTGTTAAAAATAATAGGGTAAAGCCGCAAGTGTCAGTCATATGAATTGAATATGTTAGAAAAAGGGAACGACCGCCTGTCTGGCACTTAAGAAGACCCATTTTTCGTAAGTGCAAAGTACTGTTTGACATTAACATTGAAATGTGAAACTTTAACATCATTAATTAAGGCTTTTAAACAATGATTTTATCAAAAAGGGACAAAAAAATATTCTTCATCACCATCATCTACAAATGGAAGTTGTTTCGTGGCAATATTTCAGTTTGTTTGCAGTTTACAATCTCGGAAAGAAAAAGTATCATTTCACTAAAATGATTTTTGAAAATATAAACTTATTTGGGAGGTGTATGATAGCTGTATTTATAATTATGTCATGAGTCTTAAGAAAGCGGTAGAGAACGGCGCCAACACGTCAGTTGGTCGCTTTTTTCCTCTGTTGCTCCGATTTAAATAGCGAAAACTGAATTTTACGGCTATTCGGGGCTTTGGCGATTAGTAATATTTAATTGAATAATTTGGGGCATGCCGTGTCAAAAATTATGAGTCATATGGCACAACGGGGTGTGAAATATAATTAATCGTACAACCGGGTATGAAATACAATGAATGACACAACTGGGTGTGAAAACAGTTAATAATACATTGGTGTATTAAATTCAATTCATTAATTTACATATACTGGGCCACAATACAATGGAGAAAACAATTCAAATGACTCATCAACATCATGTAAGCCCAAACTCCATAATATAAAACTTTCCCATGTGGTAGCTAAATGACTTTCACCGTACATTGCTTTCACATGTGAAAGCCATAGCCATGACTTTCGTGATGTTGAATTTATGATTTCACATGTGAAAACCAGATGGCTTTCATTTCATCACGTCATGCTTTCACATATGAAAGTATTATATTGAATTTTAGTAATTGCAAAGATAATTACCGATACAATTTGGAAATGCCAATAACCACATTGAAAATGGAACGCTTCCTTACCCCCTTCATAGTGACAGCAGACTGGACCTTACATCTAACAGCATCCACTTTAGAAGACATTCGTAAGTAGTTTAAGCTTTCATTTTTCTTTCGAATTGCATTTTCGGCATAAATTTTAGCTCCCTCCACGTTCCCTTGTTGCAAAGCTTTTTTAACTTTTGCTTTTTGCACTGTCTCCTCTTTTTCAGCTTTCTTGGATAGCTTTTCCATTTGCTTCGCACAGAAGCGAAGATTAAAGAGCATATCTAAAAAGTTACCACAACATCAATATCAAACTTGCAAAAAACGAGGTTGTAGAAATTTTAAATCTATATTTAAACGGTTTGCTGAAGTACTTAGTACTGTACTGTAGTCCTTTACTTCAAGTATATACAATGGAGTAAATGGCACATTGAACTGCCTGCATTACTAACATGGAATTGATAATAAGGTTTGTCTTTGGCGAAAGTATTTTCACTTATATGATATAATTATACCGGGATTTAATATTTAATACTTGTTTTTCACTAGTACTTATTTCAATTTAAATGCGTAATAAAGATATGAAAATGAACAACATCAATATAATGTAACATAAAATGACAATTTGAAAAATTCTAGTTTATAACCACAAGCGCTCAAAGGTCTTGTTTAAACTACAGCAATACGGCAATACTAATAATGTTGCAGATTATGTTGGAAGCTATAATTTTTAATTGTAATTTCAGCTTTCGAAAGTATTGAAATAAGTATATATGGTACAATATATATATGAGACATGGCATATATTATGCCACGGCCATGTCCCTCTGTCCATATCTGACATCGACAGGGCATTTTTAAGCAAGCTATTAATAAAATCAAAATTTTACCATCCATTTTTGTTGTGTAGGTATCAGGTATCTTATAGTTTTAAGTAAATGAAGTTTCCAATTCCGGAATTTGGACGGTTTTTCTCTTCAAACTATTTATAAACATATAATTTCATTAATATTTGGTAAGGTATTACCTTACAGAACTAAAGGCATAAGGAAAAACTAAGACAAACTAGGGGCAAAAAATATCCAAAAAAAATTACATCAACTGCCACCGCAGAAGTGAGAAGAATATTTGAGTTTACTTCACCAGTCCCAGTCCCCAGTAGTCAGTTAAGTTTTTTAAGTCTTTCAATCCTTGCTCATTGATCAAAATTCTAGAAATAAAGTAGCAAGGATTATTAAATAAAAGTAATTACCTGAAACCAAAAAGTTAATGAAAATATCTTTACTTTTTTTAATGTGCTTTACCAAGTAACCAAAAATCACAATAGGAATTTAAAAACCCAACAAACTCTCTCAATCACGTCACCTTTTATTGAGTGAATCACCAAGATGAATAATAATAGAAAACAAACTTTGCCGCTCTTTGTTTAACACGGCCAAACTTTCTCGCAGTTTGTTCTGCCGGGTGAGTCTCGCGTAGCCCCAGTGTACATTATGTATGTGTGCAAAGACTGCAATCTGCAATGATCCCATTTTCAATCAAACAAAACACATTACATAATCTAGTTTTTGAGTCATTAATTTTTAGGTAAGAGGTGATGGTCTTTGCACAATGTACAGTTGATCAATAGACATATAACCGGTCTTACTAGTTGACCCTCTTTATATAGCCCTTTCTCATTCTAACTCTATAGAAGACTTTCCCAAATAAAATCTCAATTTTATGTACAAAAAATACTAGCATTAGCTGCTTTTAAGCGAAGTGAAAGCAATTATTGTTGAAAAATCAACATTTTTATGTAGTCTTGAAAGTTGCACTGTAGCAGTTGTTATCTATATTGTTCCTGTAAAACTATATCTGTTCACTGGTGAACAAGACTATGTTTTACTACTTTTTATTCCTTTGTGATTTATGTAAGCTTATGCA
>JABASH010003286.1:0-16940 GCA_019776445.1 Tomocerus maximus | reverse complement strand
AACAGGGTAATAGCGGATATGTTGTAAAGTATCTGTAGGTGCAAGCTTCCCTTTTCTCATGGCGACTAGTACGGCATCTCGTAGAAGTTGAGCTTTGGCGAACTCAAACGCAAACCCCTTAATGTTACCGTACTTATGTGTCAATTTTTGAACATGGAATATTTTATATAAGCTGACCAAGATAATATCCCCCGTTTGAATTCATAATATTTCTGATCTAAAGGTGTCAAACAGTTTGAGTACTTATTGCAAAGCCTAACCTAATCTTCAACGGTTCGATTTCATACAGCAAAATTAAAATACTATACCTGGCCAGTTCCAATTTGAATCCATATCATAACAAAGCCGAAGTGCTCCCCTGCCGTATCAGTTGGAAATAATTTCACTCATAACAGCGATGTAACTCCTCTAGTCATGTAACTCCTCTCTACCTAACCTAACTCCTCCTCTCATATTGTAGAAAAATTACCTCCGCTCTTTCCCTTCATTTAATCCAATCATCCCTCAAAATTGGGATCGACTCAATCTTATTTACTTCTGTGTTTAACGCTGCAACCCGACTACAACGCTGCAAGTCTTAGGTACATACAACATAGGTTGGGATGTTAAGGAACGTTAAGGAAGATGGGTCTAAATAGATGTTACTTGGCCACGCTACTTTCGGTTTCAGAAATCTATGGGGACATTTAAAGTTCAACACTCTGTACATCTCCAAAAACAGAGTGCAGGAGTAACATAAAGTAGACTCGGCTCCTTAATTTTGAGTAAAAGGGGTTGCATTTGGCATGGCGTCCTCTTTCCGGAAGGTCATCTTCGATTATGTCGGATCAAAAGATCATATTTAATCATGTCGGATCATAATTATGGCATAGTAAGTAGTGCTACATGGATGATTTAACTCTCGCTGTCGATTTTATGTCCACCAAAGACCTGCCGTTATCCTAATTATCATGCTAAAGTTCTACTTCAATTCAAGTTGCAATTCAAGTATTTCAATCCGTGAAATCATATTTGCAGGACCCTATAGTTAAAGCAGGCAAGATACTATACCATTCTAAAGATTTACAATAGCGTTAGAATAATTATTATATAATTCTACTTAGTCATTTTAAAAAGCATTCTTTTACATCCACAAATCCAATGATGATATGATAGTGATGCATGGATGAACTGTTCCGAAGACAAAGTTGGCAATAGTTTTGGATTCAGTGCTAAGTGCCATTTGTTTTCTCCCAATCAAATCTTTTCAATGAAAAAGTGTATATATGTAGGAAACCTGTGATTTGTAATGGATTGAATTTTGAAAGGTCTTTTTCATATTAAATATAACTGTTCATCTTTTTAGACCAATTTCTGAGACAGTTCACTGTATGGAACCCTGGATGGTTGGTTAAAAAAGGAAAATCAATACCACTTTTGTTCCCTGGATGAATTCCAGATATGGAAGTTTGGATTTGAGTAATTTGACAGAAAGGCCTTCTCGTGTACCTTACCTATACTATGTAGTCCATCGTTATTGTTGTGATCTTCCTTGATGGATATGCAGCAGATTGAAACCCGATATTGGCAAAGTAAGTATACAAGTTTGTAAAGGAGTGCAACAAAGAATTGAATCCAGTCGACTGCTCTGGAATGGGTGTGATTACTGTATCCGAGTCTGCATAGCTGAGAAATTCATTTCTGGTGGGCCCAGTCGACCGAGGTGAAAGATGACATCATGCCCAGCCATAAAGGCAACAGACTATCCCAACCAACCAAAGATGAATGCACTCCAGCAATCCATATAAACTATTTCAAAAACAGTCCAACTGAGTTCAGTTGACCATTTCAATTGATTTGATTCCGTAGCCTGCTGTATGCACCGATCTGCTTTTCTGTAGAGACAGTCCCATAGTCCCATTCATCGAATATGGAAAACGAATGAATTTCCTGTCCACGCTTTTTTCGTCTGATTTTATGTATTGCCTCGAATTGAAATGGGCACAACATAACGGGCGTGATTGAGGGAGTAAGGCAGCTATAAATAACAGATAACTTATCTGTGGTCACTGTAAAACAGGTCTTCACTACTAAACTTCAAAAATGCTAACCTGAAACTCTATGACTCACCTCGCATAGAATATTATTTGGCATGATACAACTTCCTACTCTTTCTCTCAAATATATATCATTTCCTCATATCAGTAGGACCAAGTAAAGACTTTAGAATAAGATTCTATACTCCAAGAACCCGAAAAGGAATGTAAAAAATGCGTGGGAGTAAGATGCTTATCAAATAATAACCAACGCCGTGACATTTTTCTCTATTTATTTAAACCTCCATCCAACTTACCATATTATTTTTAAATGGCCAATTTCCAATTCCAAATTGAATGACTTATGAATGAACGAGCAAATGCTTGCAGAACATCTTTATTTCCCCATATTTTAGCAGATGGTTTTAACAATATGTTTCCATCCATTTTCCCTTTAGATGGGTAAGATAGTTGGGGTGTATAGTTCAACTAAAAGTGAGAAATATTAGTGCGTCCTTTTAAAGATGAAGTACGGAATTGCTTCGAAGAGCTTATGAAAAAATAACTACACGCTTGCGGTGATCTCGGTGGCGATGATGTATTTGTCTGTAACATTTCCATTAAAGTGAAAGGAGAAGGTGTATAGTAACAGGCTGAAACGAGAAAAGCTCTTCTTTGATTATCATTTCACATGGTAATAGTTAGACAGTTGCAAGACTTCTTTTGTGCTAAGTATTTTCAAATTAGTTATATTGTAAAGAAAGTGCTGGTCTAGAAAATCTCACTCTATAACTACCTGCCTACAAGTAAGGGCATCTTATTCCTGGCTTGGAATTGCCCATAAAAAGATAGATAATCTTTTGAGTTAAATAATTATTAAGAGTGGTCTGGGTAATCAGCTTTAATTTTATAACTGTTAACTACATACAGGTATACATACAGAACCGAGTTTCAGGGAGGCCTGAGATTTCATATATACACAATAAACATTTCATATCTATAAAATTTAGGTAATCTTTGGCCAAAATGAGTCGAAAATGACCTGAAATAACATAATAATCGCGCAGGTAGGGATTTTTTGGCCATTATAAGAAAAAATCTCACTTCACAGGCCTGAGGATAGGATTTCACGTACTGGAACCTAGAACTTTCCTTGAAGTCTATTCCTATGTAAGAAGATTAAGAAGAAGCATCTAAAGGAAACGATTTTCTCATAGTCAGAAAACAAATAGTAATAAAAAATTGGAGTGGGTAGTAAAAGTTACAAAACAAGTTTGCAAACATATCCAAGGAACAAATAAGCAATTGCTTTTTTACAAAAAGGGAAAATTGCAACCTGTTTTAAAAAAGCAATGCTTTTTTACTTTTTGCTAATTTACCTATGCTTCAAGTGATACTACTCAGCCAATCTTAGAAAAACAATCAAATTTCAAAGGAGTAAAGTGCGAAATAGTGCGTACGTGACTAAACCGCAGATTTAGGACCACAGGTTAATCTAACTTAGCAGATTTTAGTTAGTTTAATTTAATGTTTAATTTAAATTAGGTTAGGTCAAAAAAATCTGCGAAGTTAGATTGCTCTGCGGTCCTAAACCTGCGGTTAAGTCACTTTAGTGCTTAAAATCAATGGAACATTATTAATCTAGGAAAATCAGACTACAAAGTGGCATATTTTATTTATTTTTAATTCGAATTTTTAGGAATTTAAAAAAGGAAAAAGCATTCCTTAAATTTTCATGGTTTGTTTTTTTAAAATGCAAGTTCCATATATGCATGACCCTTTTTACATATTTCATCGACATCAGCAATAGCAATAAGTAAGTAGGTATAAGATAAATCTGTCGTTCTTATAACATATGTAGCATCATTTCATGATCGACTTATGCAATCTCTTATTTAGACTTTTTAAGTTTACAGCTAGATGTTTTTATATACATTGATAGATAGTTTATTAAGTTTAATGCTACAGAACTATATACCTATTGATCTGTTTTATCATTGTGCTAAGTCGTATATTTCAAATCTAAATTATTTTCTCTTTTACTAGAAGGGACTTTGAGAAAGGATGACGCAATTAATACAATAATAATTTATTAAAGGCAAGGCTCAATAGTACATGTCCTAAGGCCTTCCACTGGAAGCTCAGGTTAAGCTACGTTGCCTGTTGAGTGGAGGGGTGAACGACTTGCACATGGTTGCATTGCAGACAGAATCTAAGTCCAGCCGTCCAGCAACTCAGCCCCTGGCTTAAAAATCCTAGCGCTGCAATAATAACGCATCTAGGTGACAAAATCCAAGAAGTACCCTATTCGGCTCGGTGAAAGTAAGGAATAGGTAAATTATTGGGACTGGTTGGGAGAACAGCTGTAGTCGTATACAGTTGAAACCAGATTGAGGATAAAAACTTGTTATGTTATTTATTACTTATTGTATTGTTTATGCAGATTGGACAATTTTCATATTTTTCATGTCAGTTCTCAAGTTAATTAGTTTTACGTTGTACTATAATACAAATTATATGTAGTTACATGACATGACATTAGTCGGCGAAACCAATCCTTCAATTAATGAAAAGTTGAAACAGAAAATATTTTATTTGCGTTATCCTTACCAATTTTATTTCCAGATTTCTCCGAATGGAGGTTGATAAATACTGTACATGTGCACGCAATTTCCAATGCAATGGTACTCATAAATAGTGCTCTCGTCTCATACGAAAAATCCATATGAAACTTTCACCGGATTTTGACCGGTACTTTCACTATAATTTTAACCATAGCAAATGGGTAAAAGTTGGGGAAAGTTTCAATTGAAGTATTATATATGAAAAGAGAAAGTACTATGAATAACGCTATGGTCAGGACGTCCATGGAATTATTACAAACTGCAGTAGTCAGCCTATTTACTTTTACAGGAATATTTTCTGCAACAGTGTGCAAGGCACAATGATTCATAATGACTGGATAATTTTTACTCAAAATGGGGATGTTAAATATATGTTGGGATTGTGGGAACATGTGAGGACGTATTTCTAGATTTATGTGGTACACTAGTATTACACACTAGTATTTATACACTAGTATTACTCAACAGTAGAAGAAAAGGTATTCAGTTGCACTCTAAGTTTTAATAGGCAGAAATACTTTGATCCCTTCACTGAATGCGTTTTTGGAATAATATGTGTCTATGGGCATTTTCAGTTAGTGACATCTGATGTCATTTATAATACTGTCTGTTTAATTATAATGCTCCTATACAACAGTAGGAACGAAAACAATATATTTACTAGAACTAATGAGGAACGGGTCTAGGAAAGCCATCCACAGCAAAAAACACATGCACATCAATAATACTAAAGTCATCTAGCCACTCATCTCATATTATGTATGCACTCTTGCATTGCATGCACTAAATAAGCAGTCCTAATGGAAGCATTAAAATTATTTCTAAGTAGGATGTGCGTTGTAATGCAACGTTGGTACTTTGTCGAGCTCTGCTTTGGCATTTTTGCAAATTAAGTAGAAGTAGCAACCAATGACATTATTACTTATCTCTCTGAGTTATTTATAGATATGCAGACTATAGACACATAGTAGCACACGGTTATGTACATATCTAAGCAATCCTCCGGGATCCTTTATCCATGACGAACTACATCGTTGGAAGTAGCATAGACTCCGGGGAATATGGGGAAGGGAAGTTAAACTTTCTCCCTAATCTAACCATGCAAGTAAAGTTTAGCGATTATACTTCATGCAGTTATGAATATACACAGTACAAACACTGAGAATAGACGAATATTCCTTTTAAGTAAATGTTTAGTCTACTGTTTGAAATTCCAGAAAACTTCTAATACAAGATATGATACGAAGCTTTAGAATACATATATAATTAATTAAAAAGAACGCTGAGTTTGTATGGTACACGTGTGCCCCAAGTTCAATCTGACGATCAATTAACCTCTCTACTGGATTGTGATGGCTCTTCTATAACTTGCATAAATATATATAATTTAACTAGAAATAGATACAGCAGGATGAACTAAGATAAGATACATAAGTGTATCGAAAATAGTTCCATTACTATAATTCATTTTTTATCCCAGTTCTTACTTTCTTACCAAACTGGTTATTCATTCACGTCTGCGGTATAAAATAGAGTGATAAGTTTCTAGTCGAAGAAGGTATTCAGGAAGAGATCTTAGGGTGATGACCGAATTATTTGCAGTCACATGAACACAGATTTGTTCTTACCTATACAAAATTGTTATCTACTGTAGCGATTAATTTCAATTTCAGCTTGGGTCTTGGGTTTCTTCATGTGCAAGGCTGTGGCTTACATTCAAGGTGTCTCGGTTTTCGCATCCGTCTACTCTCTCGTCGCTATTTCTTTGGACAGGTAAAAGCTCTATTGCAGATTTTATTTGTTTTCCCTGTCACTTCCCTCTCTAAGTATTCAGAAAAGGTATTTCCCTCTCAAATGGAAACTGCGGTAGAGACATTTTTACTATGTGTCAGGCGATAGAGGATTTTACTATTCACAGCATCACTAACCAGATAACCGTAGTTCTTGGTTGGACACTAAACCCAAAATTCCTTTCTGGGGTCCCATGCCATATATTTCTATTATCAAAGATTTTTTCTTACATTATTTTCAAAGATTTGTTGGTCCTGTGTGTGTAACTTTTCATGCTTGGCAAAATCATATCCTTCAAATCCAAATATAATTTGTCAACATTTTCTAGCCTTTTTCCAGAAATCCTTCTCTGGAAATCATGTTATATGTTTATTTTACGAAAATATTGTTATGTCTGTACAAATTAAATTAGTAGGTACCCACTGTGCTGGGTACTCTGTTATTGAATGTAGAATGACATTCAATAGTGTTTTTCCATTTATTTTCTGCTTCAGAATGTTGTTGCTCACAATTCATTTAGGTTCGTATTGGAATATTTGGTTTGGAATATTATTATAGTTCATCATATTATTTGAATCTGTTTATTCAATTTGGGACGTATTTTATTAATTTTCCGTGAATATACCTGAAAATACCGTTGCAATTAGTATATAAGCAACAGTACCATAGAATCTAACTGATTTTACTAGTGCCACTATTCAATTCATGGCAACTCTAAAATATACATTCGTATGTGAAAGTGTGAAGTCGCTGATACCGCAACGCAGAGACTATACATCATTGATTCGTGTTTTTTTAGTAGTTTGATTGTGAGGAGTGAGGACCAAATCTGTGTACAATAGTTCCTTAATCACCACTATAGTGTGAAAAAAATGAGAAATCTTGGGAGTCTCACAGTTCACATTAGCCTTTGAGAATAATTGGCACTGAAATACGTGCTTTTCTTTTCGAGTAGATGAATATTTTATATTGAATATCCCCTATATCTAATAACATGAGGTGAAGTCCGGATCATATCGCAGTTTCTGTTTCGTCAGTCATAAAATATAGTAATGATAGTACTCTGTAGCTCTGTAGTAATAATATTAATTGTTTCTACAGTAGGCAATAAGCAAGGTACAGTTTGCGTAATGCCTAAATATATTATTTATTCCATATACAGATTTCTAGCAATTTGGTTTCCAACTCGGAGCCATGGAGGATTACACAAGAGGCACGCCAGAGGAATAATTGGCTTCATTTGGGTAGTGGCTTGTCTGGTGATTCTTCCGTGGGCGCTGTTCTTCACCACGAAACTAAAAGAGGACGAGCAAGAGTACTGCGTGGAAGAGTGGCCAGAGAACATCGACGGGAATTTGTACTTCCTCGTGGCCAACGTGCTCATCTGCTACGCCCTGCCCCTCCTCTCCATCTCCGTCTTCTACCTCCTCATTTGGTTCCGGGTGATCCGGCGGAAGATGCCCTCCGACATGGCGAGCACGAAGGACGTGAAGAGGATGCACCAGAAGACGAAGAACGGGGTCCTCAAAATGGTCATGTTCGTCATCCTCATCTTCCTCCTCAGCTGGCTCCCTCTCTACTCCATATTCACCCGGCTCAAGTTCGGGGGACCCACGAGCGAGTGGGAAGACGACATCATCTCCATTTCCATGCCCATCGCCCAATGGCTTGGAGCCTCCAACTCCTGTGTCAACTTCTTCGTCTATGCATTTTTCAACTCCAAGTTTCGCGAAGCTTTCAAATCAATTATTTTCCGTCCTCATCGTCTTCAACGAAATTCGACCATCACCTCTTACTACTTCGCTCAGAAGAGGGTTACTTTTGCAAAGAATATTGTACAAGTATAAAAACAACTCTTTTACTTAAGACTACTGTAGCCAATATATTATTAAATCCTGGAACTTCAGAGTCATCACTTATGGAGTTTATAATAGTCAGCATTCTTTAGAATTGCAGTCTGTTAGGTATCTATAGAATATTATAGTGCTCATCTTGACTAATCTGCTCTGATTCAATTTCCATCTGCTGTCTCTGTATGTACAAGTACACTACGTATGTAGTATAGTATGTATAACAATACACTAATTATAATATTACCAATAGTTTTAGTAACTCTAGTACTTACAACTACCAAGTAGAATTAGAGAAATTATGACAATAACGCATCATTAGATTATTAATTAAAATATAATTGTATAGTTAGGTATAGTTCCTGTTTGTCTAATAAATTGAACAAATGATATTAATCAGTTTTATGAAACCTATCTAATATGTCTCTATCCATTTACAACCCAATTAGTCAGTTACTATATTGTAAATGAATTAAATAATTTCCCTGACGAGATTATGATGTGATAAAGATACGACGAGACATGTTAAATTGACTATAGACCATCAGACCAAGATATCAAAATGATATAATAATAGGACCAAGATGCTATAAATACCGCATACTATTGGTTTACACAGTAGACAACTTTATCCGATGAACTAAATGGTAAATTAAAAGTAGTTAACAGAACAGATAATAGCGTGTAGCAGAATCTTCTTTTTATTCTTCTGAGTGTATATGAGAAGGTATTTATAGCATTATTGACTGACATCAATTAAGAATTAGGACTCGTTAGGTTAAAGGAAACAATCTTCAATAGGGAATGCGTAGTAGTCGTAATAATTGTGATGGGAAAACAGATAATTACAAGTTTAGTTATTATTACCTGCCCAAACGTACTTAACGATAATTTGTTGAGCATTCTTTAAGACAAGGATATTTAGACGAAGCACCTACAACAAATAATTTCATTTGAATATTTAGTTATTGTAAATAATCCATAATATTAGAATGAAAGTGATGTAATTAAGTACGTATATAATAAATAGCATAAATCTAGTATCAAGGCTACACTATCTATCACCTACAGAAGTACTCCAATATTATTCAATAATCGTGAATTGCCTACTAGAACATGAACAACTGTTCTATAAGCTCTTGTATACAGAACAATTCAAAGCATGTTTACCATACAATTGACATCAACTTTTGTAATCAATTTCCATGAATTTTTTCGTGATATCTTAATTATGATATTATAGTACATTATGTTTTTTTAGCTTATTAAGATAAAACTAGTGAGTACCTTTCATTTTCAATTGAGTCTGGCCTTTATTAAAGGAATACAGACTTACAATACAATGCTTACCTACAAACCAACAACTTACCTCTTCATTGGGAAAACATCCATCTAGGTGTTTTTACAAATAATTATTACGTAATCTACTTTACTTACCTTACACAATATATAATATACCAATCCTGTCTTCAATGATGTTCTATTATTTACTAAAACAAGATAATGGTTATTTCAACTAACAATAAAATAAAAGTCTAATATAATAGTCTAACAAAAGCTAAAAATGAATTTGAAGAGTTTTAAATGATAGGCAACACAAATATAAAATGTTCTGAATAAACAGCCAGACATGCACACGTAGGGCTTTCAACGTGCGTATTCCGAGTCCCCATTATTCTCCCCGTTTGTATCATTCTCACTCTTTACATTGTACCCGTCATAGTTAGTGTAGTTGTCAAACTGTGGGTAATCTGAAATTTTCCAATTAATACAAATGATTGCTTTGCTATTTAAATACTACATTATGACTAAATAGAAATTAATTATAATTACATACCATCTACAGGTTCCTCTTTCACTCTTACACGAGTAAAGTCCATATCTTCCTGTTTTATCCTGTCTTTTCCCTTATCCTTCCTTTCTCGATCTCTGCACAGCAAAAACATCAAAACCGTAAGAGTTTTATTTGAAATTGTAAATGACCATAGGTGAACTGGAATGATAAGCTGCTACTTACCTATCGCGATCACCCCGCTCCCGATCTTTGTCCCGCTTATCTTTCTTCTTATCCTTATCCTTTGATTTACTTCTGTGTCGCTTCCTCTCCCGAGATTTGGACCGTTTTCGGATTCTTTCCTCTTCCTCTGGACCTGCTCCTTCCTTGTCTCGTTTGTCTCGCGAGCGTGAGCGACGCCGTTTCCTGTCTGACCGAGGCCTATCCTCACGTTCACGCTCTCTGTCTTCTCTTTCACCCCGATCACGCTCCACTCTTTCCACACGATCCGGTTTATCCACACGATCGCGGCTATTAAGCAATACGAAACAGTAGCTTATAAATTAAAAAAACCTTTCAGCTGTTAACTATTCAATGGATTTTCACTCACCTAGTTCGTCTACGGTCCTTGTCCTTGTCCCTATCCCCCCGCTCTCTATCTCTTTCTCGGTGTCTTTCTGTTTCTTTTTCTCGTGACCTGTCTCGCTCACGACGACCTTCACGGTCTCGTCCACGCTCAGGCTTTTCATCCCTAAACCGATCTCGATCAGGATCCTCACGTCCGGATATTTTCACGTTAACCTCTGGTCCACCGCGCCTTGTTCCTCCTAGCCCTCCACCTGATAAAATATTAACATTATCATCAATTTACCCCAGACAAGATTCACATGTATACATTTATAAAAGCACTGGAATGTGGACTGTTATGTAATAGAGTTAATAAAAAAATGAGTCATTACCTAAACGGCGAGGCAACCAGCCTTTAACAGTGCGCCCACGTTCCACATCAACGAGAACTCGCCTTCCATCAATTTTTTTGCCGTCCGCATGTTTATACGCAGCTGTAATTTAATCACAACAAAGAATTATTTCATCCTTAACATTTTCTCTTACCTACCCTAATCCTGCCTCAGAACACCGTTTTAAGAAATAAACCTTGTTACGCTTAAAATGGCCTAAAATAAATTAGCCTGGTATAGTAACTAACCTACGCTGACGCCACAGATAGCGAAACCCTAAAAATTGACCCTGCTTTACATTTGATGAAAACTGCTTAGGTACATTATTAACTACCTATTAATCAGTATCCATGAAATATTTTAGAAATTTATGGCAACTAATCTAATATCATATAGTATTTAGTATCTGTTAGCATAAAATACTTATCAGTCTCGTAATCTAATAATTTCATAGGCAATACTTTAGATTGTTTAGATTAGAGTAAACTGGGACTTGTTTGTGATTGTACAGGAACCCAAAATCTAGAATGAATGAATGAATCTAGAGTGATACATAGGAAAGGACTATTATTTACTTGTGTCCACTGCAGAAAGGCACAAGATAAACGTGACTAAGTAAATAAGCTACAGCCGAAATCTAATTGGTATCTAATAAATAACTGTAATAACTAATTAACTGCATTTGCAATTCACGGCATAACTAACAGTAACTTTGTGATATGCATGCATTTACTAACTGGAAGATTAAAGTAGTCATTTTATCAAGTCTCCGTATTGTTTATATGCCCTCCCTAATAATCTGCATCGTATAAACTTGTTGGATGCAACTCCTAGCACATAGTAGCAAGGGTCCCTACAGACTTGGCATTGAGCTAATAAAAACGAGTAGTGACTGGGTTTTTATAACGATAAGGTAATTACTTACGTAATACCTACTAATGAAGATGGCCTTGCTCAGCAACGTGAGATTTGATTCGGCAATTCGGTTTACAGATTGGAGAACAGCGTAAGATAATCGTTTGCATCGAATCACAGTTTGCGCTTATGATCTTTTTGAGAAATGAATTAATCATTGTCTGTCACTTTCACCATAATTGTTGACTTGAATATACATACTATACTAAAAGACATACGTATGTTGCATATCCAAACTCGGGGAGGGGAATTCTTTCGCGAGCCGCAATCGTTTTTGGGAGAGCACACCGATGATTGCTGAGCTGACTGATTCAGATATCAGATTTCGAGCAAGATTCATCATTGCCAATGATTGGCAAGACAAGACAATGGAACCAAATCCAGCATAGACCATGCCATGACAAATGCTGTCATTCCTTCACAGACCTCCTTCTTTTTCCAACTTACCCATGAATTCCAATTTCAAATAAACCAACTTACCCATACTTACCCGAATAAAATATTTTTGTGTCTAATCATTAATTTAATAGTGAAAAAGGTAAGTACAATACAAATAAATATCATACTCGTCAGGGTACCAAGCCTGGGAGCTGAAAAGTGTTTTGTTTACCATACATACAGATAAAGAAAAATCCAAAATATCTGCACTTGAATCAGAAGATACTCATCCCCCTGCCCATGGGCAATAAGACCAAGACACATATTAAACAGACAGTTACCCTCTGTCATCAAGCATCATCTTTTTAATTTACTTAGAAGAACACTTTGAAAATACTTTGAAAATTGGCTTTGGTTTGAAATTTGGTAAGTTGAAACGAAAAAAATCATGATTTACCTAGTACAACCACAATGTTACCTGAACGACATCAGACAATATAGTGCAACAGTACCTCATCTCATATTTCAGCTCGTTCACAAACGTTTCGAAAAGGTTAATCATAGCCAACAGAAGGTATCAGCTAAGTCAAACAATATCTACAGGTTGTATCTACTACGTAGTGAAAGAGGATTGAAATAATTATATCTATGTCTAAAAACGAAAAGAAAATCAAGGGATCGATTCTAATACAGGAGAATAAAATATAAATACTTTACAGGAATTTTAGAATTCAAAATAATCCATTGACAGAAAAGTGCCAAAACAGGAAGTATTTTAATGACTCAAAATGAACATTACTTATACGAGTAGACTAGGCCAAAACCAAAAAGAATTTACCCGTATTTTCCCAACCCAGGAAAACATTTTACTTACGCTTTGGTTAGCTGGGTGCAAAAGTTCGCACACATACCTGAGTCAGTTAAGTCTCCATGCCCATTCAATTCTCTCTGTTCATTTACATCATTAGTACAGAATTTTTATAGTTAATATCTAAATTCCTAATTCTACGCACTTGCATTACCTTCACATCTTACCTAGTTCCGTGCCTCTACAATCTTACCCAAACTTAGTATGCATTCGAATGTAGCCCAAAATGAAGACGTTATACAACAATATTCGGTTATGCCTTTAAGGCTTCTGTAATTATTTTTGTCTACCTATTTAGTTAGTCATATAACTTTACCATTTTACAGCAGATACCTTTTACCTTGCTAAGGTTGAATTTGCGCTTTCACTATTTCAATTTGTACTAGCACTATTTTGCAGAAATATAAACAATCCTGGATTTATAAAAATCTTTCCTCGCATCAGATAAAATTATACGGTTTGGTAAAATAATGTATTCACATTACTATGTTAAATATATCAGCAAAAATTGAAATAAATTACATTATAGTTAATAAAGACAAAAAATTAACTGCTACATCGACATTGAAATATAAACTTAGTATAATATTAAGGTCAAAAAACGGAATGGCATTAATACATTTAAAAAACGAGTAAACTTTTAAAAAACACTCAATTAAAATTATTGACCATCGATCGTATATAATACTCATGTACTTACAATGCATGTCTCTTTCATGCTCGTACTCCACAAATGCATACCCGCGTGGCTTTCCAGTTTTCTTGTTGTGTACCATTTGGATCTAATTAACACATAAATTATTCCAAATTAGAAAATGTTTTTCTGAACAATATTTGTAGTAATGTAGATAAAATGGTGTACAGAGAGTTAGGCCAAACATTTAGGCCAAAGTGCAAAACCAGTAATTTAGATTTTTTACATTTTCTGGATTGATTGATAATTGATAGCCTAGATTGATTCTGCACTATGGCGTAAATGGTTGGCCTAGACCTTGTTGGCCATGAATCCGGTAAAATATTTCAAATTACCTTCGTGATAGTCCCATAGACATCAAATTCTCTCCTTAGTTTCGATTCGGATGTATCATAGTTCTAAATACGACAGATCAAAAGAAGTTTAATGATTTTGTAATGCAGAGCAGATGATACTCACACAACAACAACATCATTAAATAAAATGAATCGTGGAAAAATCAGACAGACTTACGATTCTGCCCACGAACAGAGTCCTGAATGGATCCAGTGTCGCTCCAGTGTTAGTGTTAGGATTCCCTTTTAAGACACAGTTGAACAATATTGATAGTTAATGATAATAAAACATGTAAAATAGAAAAATATGCAACGTAATTGTGATTAATAATTATTATTTTATTACTAATTCATATGTTACAGGATAAGGATATTTGTACTCCAAGGACGTTTGTACCCGTCCTAGGTTTTTTGAATTTTCAAACATCGAAATTGTCTATTTTATGGAACTTGGTTAGATTTAAAAGGACCAAATAACTAAATTGCATTTCACAAGTACCGAAATTTTAAATCAAGCCATGTTCCATAAAATAGACAATTTTGATGTTTGAAAATTCGAAAGATTGGACGGGTGCAAAATAAGAAAAAGCTCTTTATTAGCTTAGGTTTTATACACAGTCACCCAGCATTAGTATCAAAAAAATTGGCCTTACATGTAGCGATGGCTTGTTCCAATTTGTAAGCAACTTGTTCGGCTTTATCTTTCCTTTTTCTTTCTAACCGCTCTTCCCTTTTCTCTAATTTTAGTGGTGGTGGTGTCTCTGCGGGGTCCTGAAATAATTTAAGACTATATTATCTGAATCTGCTTGCCAAATTATTAATCATTAATATAATTTGCTATACATTTGACATTACATCACACTTCACTGACCTCACATTTTCATATACTGTATTTAATTTTTAGATTAAATTACCTCAAAATGGGAAAGAAAAGATCCAACGCCGGTATACCCCACGGGGTGCTTCTCATGTCGTAGTTTACTGGCTGGGGGTAAATAAGGAATGGGATCCCGAGCAGCAAAAAGAGCGAGTAAATTAGGGGGCAAGAACTGCGTCATTATTAACGTCGATATTTACGGATTCGTTAAAATCTAATCTTGAAATTTAATTTACTTTGACAGTTAAGGTGCACACAAACCCTTTTTCGTTTAGTCAATCCTAATCCCCCTCTCACGACTACTACTGACTACAGCAGAGACGCAGAAAGACAATACCAAAAATGACAAAATCGACTAAAGTATGTTGTTAGAGGAATGCTTTTACTTCATTTTGCACGTTCAATAATGTAACTTCGGTTTGTGTGATTTTTCAACTATTTAGTTAGTAAACAATCTAAGATTAAGAATCCGCAGTCCACAGTCCACACACTCTCCACATAGCTGATAGCAATAATTGGTTTTCGTTTTATAATCAAAGTTTCATTTTCGTTTGACAAATGGCTAGTAGCTGATTATTGATTTGATAGTTTTGTAATGGGCAAACTATGAACTACAACAAATGAACAGCTGATACCCAACTCACTGAACTCTAAAATAAATTGCTTTACTATTATTCTGTTTTGCTGACAATAATTTTATGACCTTCAGCAGCCAAGTCACAAGAGGAGAGGTAGTAACATTTGGAAAAATTAACTAATTCATAGTTTTCGAACACTAGTGCAACACAATGCATTAATAACTATTATTATTAGTGGTCTTGTTGCTTGTCTTGTCACTTGTAGTCACCGTCACCATATATTTATAAAACTGGTCAAATGACAAGCAAAGGAGACGGGCGAGAAGAGAATGGCTGGATAATTTGGTTGGATAACAAAAATACATTATGCGTACAAACAAACGACCACACGGAATGCCTAACTATGCAGAAACATTTTGAGTTTCGTCCGACTGGAACGGCATAAGTCCGTCTCATAGTTTAGCCCTACGCACCATTGACGTTCAACCCAACCCAACCTCGTCTTTTAGTTTTAGTGCAAGCAAAATCAAACCGTTGTTGCGTTTACAATAATTTCACCGTGAATTTCATGACTGCACTCTCTGCAGTGCATGCAAAATAAAATATTACTGGAAAGTCTAAAATGCAATACAAAAATTCGTTGTTAATTAAGTCTTCAAAGCGCTGTTACGGTTAGGTCAGGTTCTAGTCATGAGGTCAATATTATGCGAATTGAGATTGAGACTGACTATGCGGAGAGGGAGATGCTTCTATTGCTTTTCTATGTAATTGTATAGAAGACTCATTCTCATCTAAGCATCTAGCGGCTTAGCCAATATCGGCCAATACGACGGAAATAGATGGGATAATTCATGGCGGAAACCGTCGTTAGAATTATATAGAAGGTCGAAAATGTAAGGTTTCCATAATCAAATATTCATGTTCATGTCTTTAATGTTAAGTTCAGTCAGCCAAATCCCACAAAATTGAAATCTCGAAAGTTACAATTAGTTATTTTTATACAATAAGTTTATTTTTTATTTGATTTGACATGGTTCGGTTTGTGCCATAGAGCCTTTTATATTTAAAGAAAATAAAAGATTACATTTCGGTTCCTAAATATCGAGTGATAAAATAATTTCATCCAACAAATCTGTATTCTTTTAAGGCTATAATGTTCTGCTCTGTACCATCATAAGTATTGATTTTAATCACGGACAAAAATGTTGCACTTATCAATTAGGTTGTATTAAGGTATAATTTGGTGTAAAACTTTTTTCGTGTATTCATAAGCCAAAAATAA
>JABASH010003285.1:0-16941 GCA_019776445.1 Tomocerus maximus | reverse complement strand
TTTAGTTAATTCGGGATTTGCTTTAATATTACTGTAATGATGATTGAATTAATTTTGTAGAATGCAAGTGGAGTTAATTGTGCCTATGTGGGATTCGCCTTGGCAATCTTCGGAGCAATTCCTTTGATCGTGGGGACGTTTATAGACATACCAGCACTATGGGAAATCGGGTTAACAATTACTATACTTGGTCTGTTATTAGGAATCGTGTTTTGGTGCTCAGACTTCCTCAGAGAAGCTAAAGGAGTCGGGCCGGTGATTCCTAAAGAAAAGCCTCGAATTGGTAAATATTTCAGAGATAAATTGAATCGCATTTTCTCTACTGTGAAATACGGGCATGTAGTTGTGAAACGAATTTAATATTACATCAATAAAATGTACTTTTATTGTAAACATTTATAACCGAAAATTGCTCAGTTAACTTTTTGCATCAAAGGTTTGACTTTATGATTTGTGGTTAAAGTATGGATTGTAATAAAACGATCTTTGTTGATTTAGATAAAGCAAAAATAAAAGATTTGTATCACCAGCCTCCAGTATACATGAATCATCATAAACTGAATGCATTGGAGAAGGACGAAGTAATGGCAGTAGAGTTACCCTTACCTTATACCGAAATGCAGTCGAGATCTGAACCAATCCTGACTTTGCAGTCCGAGCCGAAGCCTTTCCTTGAAGTTGATTATTTGCCTCAGCAAATCCCAGAACCAGATTCTCCGAAACATGCGAAACAATTTCTGCAAACTAATAATTCATTTTATCCTAGTCATATTGTATCTGTAGAACCAGAACTTGAGCCTTATCCAAAGAATATACTAGTTCATCAGGAGCCTGAACCTTACCCTAAGATTTTAAGAGCCCAAGTGGAGCCTAGTCCATACTCGACATCTTTAAGGACGGAATCTGTAGAGCCTTACACCGAAGTTAACATTATGGCTAAGTCTGAATCTGAATTACCGGTAGCGGCACCGATCCGCATTGTCCAACTTGTGGACGACAGTGAATTTGGTGAGAGCCCGTCCCTGGCACATACACCAAATGATACTACAGTGCAAATTATTTCCGAAACAATTATTTCCAATGAGCCAGTTCCCGAAGAGAAAGAGACTTCGTTGACATCTGAAATATCTCCTGTGGACTGTGAACCTCCCACTGAAAATTATCCTTCTGCCTCTCCACCCAAAACAATTACTAATAATCTGAATTTGTCTAATACTCTTAATGAAGAAACTGAATCTGAATTTTCCTCAGTCCCCGGTGCTGTTCCAAATGAAGTTACCCAAGTTGTCGAAGTGATTCCATCCTTGTCGAATAACAATGACCAACAGAAAACAGAAGAAACAAAAAATGAATAATTTATCATGTTGTCATTGGCATACATATACTTATAATGGCTTTCGTAGAGGAATGTATTTGACTGTTTAATCGATATCTGTCTGACTATATCTCCTAGTGAAATTGGCCTTGTCAAAGAATTGAATGGAGTGTTATTATGTATTAGTAGGTGTTTAAGGAACTCCTCTCCTACCATCACATTTTTGTATACAATCTTCTACATATACGTTGGGAATTCAACAGTTGCTCTTATTACATGTACTTTTGACAAATGTCTTTCAGTGTCTTTCACTTAACACCTGTTTTCCCATTTCCTCATTTCATCTACATTCTATTTCTATTCATACTGCAACTTTGTTTTCCTTAGTATTACATTATGATCCTTCTATTCCAGTGAGTTTCTTCGTCTTTAGTAGTATTACACTTGTATTTAACACGAATTATGCTCAATAATTTATTATTATTATTTATTTGTCACTTAATATAGTATGATTTTAGCACAAAGCGATAAATAAAATGGGATTTTTTCTTATGGATATTCACATTGACACAGATTGAGTCATCTTTTAATACCAAATTACCGCACCAAGATTATGTAATCATGAAACCTATTCCCTGGATGAGAAACTACTGTTCTCATCTGATATATTAAAATTTCTCGATGATGTTGCGCTGCTATTACTCCGCCGGCGTTCAATCAGCTCTCTCATATCTTGAATGATGTTCTTAGGAAGCTCTGATTTATGAACATGATAATGTGCTCTGGAAATTAAAATTATGTCCTTATCCATCATGTGAGGATAAAATCACAAAAATATTGTAAAAATACACCAAAAGATATAAGGGGTTGATTACTCTTCGTCTCGAACAGGAGGGCCATGTCGATTTGAAATTGAAATTTCTTCCAATTTGTATTGCATGTATTTGCAGTAGCGAGCAAGATATACAATTAACGACTCCATAACATAAAGTTTCGCAATTCGGTTAGAAATGTTATTTACTTCCGCATTATGTCCTTCTACCTGAGAAATTCAAAATGATTTTCTATAGAAGACACCTTTTCTAGAAAAATGATTTAATCATATAACCATGTTGTCACTTACCTTAATATCATCAACAGTCACACCAATTAAAAAATTGAACCAAACCAGCACAACCACAACGAGAAAAACGGCGTACAAAGCCATAGCTAAATTTATGTCACTGCCAGTCAGTGTCCCCCTATCCATTTCTGCCTTAATTTCTTCGTCCTTAAAAGTTTCGTCGTAACTTAACTGGCTTGTAGCAAGTGCCATAAACTTGACGTACGATTTGAAGGACAATGAGAAATGATCCATCTTTGATTGAATGATAAAAATTCGCATTTAATTTATGCAATTTAGGGTTGAGTTCTTAGTACTAGATATTTTATTTTTGACACAAAAATTGAAAAATAAGGAATGCAGTTGGTAAAATTATATAGCTATACATACAAATCGTAGTAATATTTGCTAAAACAATTATTTGGGCATAGAAATCTATACCACCCTCTTTAATAATTGATGTAATAAGACCAAAAAATCCAAACTCCTGTATTTTCATGTCAATTAATTCTAGATATATAAATAGGGTTTAATAAATAGTAACAAAATACCTGTGGCAGCAGTATATGGAATGCAACATTGAATCCATATAGCAGTAACATAAATGGAATGAGCAGGAAACACAACTTCTTCAAAAGCTATACAATTAGAAAATAGTATTTAAAAACATTCCCCAGTCAATTTTTCCCAGCTACCTAAATCCAAATAATTACGAATATTTTTATTTTTTGTTACATTTCTGAAGATTTCAAAGTAATTAAAATTGATCCATGTAAAAAGTGTTTTCAGATATCGCACATGCTTGAAAAATCCGGGGAATTGGTCCAGTTGTGAGAGAAGTAAGAAAACTCCACAAAGTACGGCCATCTACATAATAAGAAGTAAAATACATATTATTATCATCACATTAAAATTTTGATTAAATAATCAATTTTTTGAAAATATTCATAGACAGAATTACTGACTGAAGCAAAGATTCTTGCAAATTTGTGAGTATTGAGTGTAAAACAAAACATCTGAATTCCCACTTGAAGAATAATGAAAATTTGGGCATAGTTCTTCAGATCGTGAAAATATGCCGTTTTCAAAATAACCATTTGGAGCAATTCAACGAGTAATGGAATGACTGAGGCTGCAAACATCACAACAACCGTTAAGTAGAAAGTGTAAGACCCGCCTAGGTCGCATCCTGGGGGAAAATTTTTGAATCGAGTAAATACACGGTTATAATTATTGAGACGGTGAATTGATAGTGTCTTAACATTTACCGTGAACTTCATCAGTAGAATTGTTGAGTGGACACAGATGAACATAAATTGTGGTAGTAATACATAGGTGCAAAGATAGCCAAATTACCTTTTCAAAATCATAAATGATAAATTACTGAGCACGTGAAAATGCCAATAGTGCATACAATGCTGATCAAAAGTTAACGATTTGCTTTAACTTAATGCATACATAATAAATCATGAAACTTAGTATATATGTTTGCATTTTCTTCCACTTGAGATGCAAAAAGCACTTTAGTAATGGGTGGCTAAACACTTCCTTCCGAGCTCGCAATCCAGCGTTACTGAAGAAATGGAGAATTTCCATTTCGTTTTTATAGTCATACTCCAATATGTCTTCAATTCTTTCGGAATCGTAAGGAATAAGACTCCTGAGGAAAACAATCATTTATAAAATTCATAATATTTGGTTTTAGAAAAGAATGTTTATGCCTAGGATTTTTTTGTTAGGTACGCAAAGTGCAGACAAAAACTGTATTTCTCCCTCATCTCGGGATCTTTGGCAAACGGAGCATCTTTTCGACTTCCCGATGTAGTTAATTGCGTCATCCATTTCGTTTTTGATTGCCTTTCTGCTATATTTGCACATCAACTGTATTTGAGTCCATTTCTCGTTTGACCTATACATTACAAATTTCGTTATATGGCTACATTTGTTAAATATTTTTATTTTGTATACAGTTTTGATTCAAGAATTTTTACAAGTTTATAGCAAACATTGCCATACTTAATTTCTAAATCCGCTCCTTGCTTTATTAACTTATTTGTGATTTCACTACAAAAGTTTTTGATAGAAATGTGCAAAGCTGTTTCATTCGCTGCGTCTTGTTGGTCAAGAAATGTTAATACTTCCTCATCATGATCGACACATTTTTTAAAACACCTCATTATCACTCTAAAACATTTCAATGCATCGTTTGGATTACCTTAAAATTCCAGAAATAGACGAAATTTTGAAACCACAATTTAGAAGTTGTAATCATTGACAACATAGTAAGTACTATAAATACCCGCATCGCAGGCCCAATGCAAGACATTCCGGCGTGTACCAGGTTCACAATACATGAGATACTCAGAATTTGTGACGTTGGCTAAAAGCCTATCCAATTCGACACTGTCTCCTCTTTTTGCAGCAGATATAATTGCTTTCTTCTGCTCATCTATACACAATTGACAAAAATTGCAGATGTCTTAATAAAGTTTTACATTAAAACTGTACAGATAATATATTCAATGTGTTGCCAATTACAGCTTATATGCCAAATAGCTAAGATTGCATTATCGATGCTTTAGACTTTAGACATATACAACATAAATAAGTTTGACCGTTTAAAAATATTAGAGAAATGTTTCTCGCATTGAAATTGAATCTGATTTTTTACCTTTCTCAGTTGAATGTATTTCCAAGTCCAAATCAGTAAATTCTATTTCTGTTAGATTTTTGGTTCTGGGATCTACAATTTGGACCTCACTATCTGTATCCATTGAATAAATTACTTCTTTGTAAGGATGAACTGATTGAATTGCGCAAAAATGTAAATAAAAATTCTTTCAATTAGTTGAGTCTGAGCGTGTAACGATCTTTATTTTGACAAGTACGATTGTAAAGTGGTACTAGATTTTCAAAAAATACGTAGTCAATAAAATCAATTCATATATGACAGTAAAAAAGATCTGCCTGTTTGTATGTAAATACTGTTGGCACAAAGGCTTTTACTAAAAGATGAAAACTACAAATCTATTTATCAATATGGATATTAATAGTAGAACATGCTACAACGTCTACAGGAAATAGCTATATCTTTAATGTCCCCCTTATCCAGGATACGGACAACCACAATAAATAACCTCAACGAGGTCTTCCTTGAGAGTTATATCTAAAACAATTTCCTTTGTGATTCATACAGTGAATTATAGAATTTGTACACTTACACGTTTATATATTATGCAATTGATTTGGGTATACATTTATTACAAAGAGGTTATGACAGTTCACTTTCAATGCCTTTCTAGCAGTATTATTACTAAACCATAATGGTTTACATAGAAAGTTTAAATAATAATAATATATAGCTGTTCATTTTCCAAGGCCATTTTCCATTTTTCATGGACTACGTTCCATTTCTGCTTGTACCTATTTATTAAGTAGAAATTGAAACTTTATATAGGGTTTAATAAATTATATCAGTTGCCTGTAGACCACTCACATGTACCGTACTTAGTGCTGCACTCGCTCCCACCCCCGAACTACCAGCCTTATCCCCGGAATCCTTTTGACTTTTCATTTTACAAATTATGCTATTTTTGATAGCGGTCAGTTCATTTTCCTTGCACGGTGAATGTTTCATAATTTCCATAGACAAGGCAAAGTAGTCCGGTGGAGATAATTTTGAAATATCTTCCATCAATTTTTTCTGTAAACAAAATTATTTATTTATTCAACAGAACAGTCAGTTACATAATGTTCGTTCACCCTTCGAATTGAATTTGATAATAAAATGCAGTTTGTTGAAAAACTGTTAAAATTCACCTGAATTTACTTACCACATTATCAGTCAAGGCGAGCGTACCGTCGTCAGAATGTCGTCTAGCTCCGACCTATTACGTTAAAAATTATTCCTTTGTCTGTACTGAAGCCTCAATAAAGTTTTGTGGTAATAAAATTGAATTTCTTTTTGTTTGTTGAAAAACTGTTAAAATAACCAGAACTTATTTACTTACCACATAATTATCAGTCAAGGCGGGCGTTCCGTCGTCAGATTGTCGTCTAGTTCCGCCCTATTATTACATTAAAAATTATTCCTTTGTCCGTATTGAAGCCTCAATAAAGTTGTGTGGTAAAATAAATTCCTATAGATTTTTTTTATACTCTGAGCATATTTTTTAGTTTAAACAACTTACTGGGGTGTTGTTATCTTTATAAACCGATGCAGACTGCAGCTTCTTCGCAGGTGGTACTGGATTGTTCTTGGGTCTACCTATTTAGAAAAAATGTATTTTCAAAAATATTAGCTGCGACCTTATGTATAATGTATTAATTGGTATGTCATAGCTAAATGTATTATTTGAAAACTGTACTTGATAGTTACTTGAAACTGGTAGATGAAAACGTCTGTCCATTTGAGTTCTTGGATTGACCCAACCGTACGAATGTTCATGATTTTTGTGAGCTGAATAAATCGCACATCATATTTGAGTGAGAATTATCGCGTACAGATACAGCACAATGGACATAATAATTATTAGATAGGTATATCTAAAATCTAAATGTGAATCGGGAAACATTTACCTGAATTGCTCTGCACGGATATTTCCAGCAATTTTGCAACGTGAAGATTGGATGTTTTGCATAAAGCTTGTAGAATCAATTTAATTTGTTCCGGTCCTTTTTTTGACAGTAGACGATAAAAATGCCGAATCTGTTCACTTTCGGCTCCGGTTATCTATGACATGAGTACAGGTTTACGTTTAGGAAATGAATTTTTTTGCCAGTGTAACAAAATGCAGACACAAATTATTATGAATACAATTTTCTACTAACCCAGATAGTATGCTATTAATAAATTGTGCATACTGTATGGTTATGATATTGTAATAATATAAAGTAGACAGTATTTTGATGGGTGGTCCTAAATGTATTTGGGAATTATACATATAATCAAGCCTGCCCCCTGTATCTGATTTACGAACAGTAGCACAGACAAATGGCATACACCATCCGAAAGACCGTCCAAAATGGAACTTTGATCAATATCCATTGATATTAAAATTGCTCAGAAAAATCCTTGCAAATAAAAAGTTGAAAAAATGACAACCTCTGATTCCAATGAAAATTGGTACAAAATTCTCTGAAACAATTCTAAGAAAGCCAGTGAAAGTCTCATTTCAAAATAAAAATTTTCACTTTTTATTTCCAATAATTTTTCTGACCAACTGAATTTTATGTGATCCACTGCCTCATTTATGTTAAAAAATATGAACTTTCGAATGGCACATCTCACTTGGCCACGCTGCTTCCAATTGCAGAGATCCATTGGATCAAATCTGAGCGACAAAACGTATTCAACTTTTTATTTTCAATGATTTTTCTGAGCAACTTAATGTCTCTTTTAAATGGAGTATGCCATTTGTCTGTACTACTGCCCGTTCTTCAGATACAGAGAGCAAACTTGATTACCCACATGTAAAATTCCCATAACCTTTTATAAGGGCCACCCTAATTATGACTTAAGCACTTAAAAACAAACATTCATATTAGTTTATTTTTAAATGTCATAAATATAGAATTATCCTGATGAATATTAATAAAACGTATAGTAGGTACCTTTTTAACTTCTTCAAAATCTTGGGAAGTAATCACATCTACATACTTCAATACAGCCAACAACTCATGAAAAGATGTAGTCTTCTCAACTAATTCTCTCTCATGAGCTTCAATGAACTCTTTATAACTTTTATCACTGATTAGAATTTCCATTCTTTGATAAAATCGTCAAAAATGGGTAAGGAAGACAAGAGCGGTTCCTTTCTCAGAGAAATGATAGCAATCATTAGAGTTTACAAAAGTCATTTAGTTACGAATTTGGTATCCTGTCTCATTTCTCCGGTTTTCCCAACTGAAATAAAACAAAATTTCCTGATACGCAGAAGTATATGATACTACTACGCAAATATGATGTACTGAATGTCTATAAAAGTTGGCACACTATAAGTTCTCAAATTGCACACTTCTGGCATTGCCATACATGAATTTCCATTCTAGATTAGCAAAATCCTTATGCTCGCAGAAGTTTTCATAAGTGAGGTAGTATAAGGAAATGCAGTAATAATACGGTTAACCAAAATGATGCCAGAATCGTGTAATAATCATAAGTCAGACCATGTATACTATTCTCTGAATTCCCTGAATTCAGTCAGTCATAATTTGCAATGGGAAGGGCATTTCGTTCTAAATACTTTATGTTTTTACACAACTACTAATCTGTAATTTTTGACATCATAACTGAAAAATCTATAGATGAGCACTATAATGAGTAGTACCGTGAAGCATTTTCATGTCAATTTCAATACAAATGAAATCGAAATTTTATTGACAATAATAAGTACTATAACTCAAAAGGCAAGCAACAAAAGTGTTACATCTTTTATGAATAATTTGATTTAACAAATACCTAGGTACTACCTGGTTCTACTATGCATTAATCCTAAATGTGTCACTATTAGTTTAGCAAATACAATTATTAGTAATTTCGTACTACTTAATTTGTCTTCTTGAGGAGTTATTTGTTTTTGTTGCAGCAGCATACGGTGTACATTATAGAAATGTTAACATAGATATTGCTTAACAAACATTCACATGACGAAAATCAATTAAGATTTTCTCCATAACCATTGAATAGTGTAATATTACACTGCAAGGCATGAGAGCAACAATATCTGAAATTCTAAGGATGAAATAAAACTATATAGAATTTTAGTACTATAAATCTACTTGAATATTATACCTACTACATACTTACTAGTGTACATAGTAGATTATAGATAAGTAGCTCTCTAATTCAATTTCGCAATAGTTTGTGTTATAAAGCTTTATTGACAGAAGAAAACTATAGAAGTGATATGGCTTAGGTCGAATGTATCATTTAGCTTAGCATTGCACAGCAACTGTTACTTTACTCCTGGCTCTCCTCCCACCTGCATTTAATGAATTAGCCAGACTGAGAGCAGACCAACTGCCAAACTTGTGGATTTGCATATTTTGACACACGACACGGCTGGTTTCCAGAACTGAGTGAGTGCGAATTCAACATGGTATAGGCAGTTGTGCATATAGATATGAAAATGTTGCTTTCACTTGTTTCTCTTGTAAATGTAAAAGTAAAGACTAAAAGGTTAATCAATAGCAAGTTATTATACAAAGGGCCATGGCTAAACATGCACACTTATCCTTATAGTTCATTTAATAGCTAATTCTAATGGCTAAGGCTAACTTAGTAGTAGAAACCATAAAACTGCGTGTCATGCCAAAGCAGATTTTACATATCGTCGGATTTATAATGCACAACATTTCTCCTTTTTGGCATTTCAAATATCGTTAGCCAGGAGAGAGTTGAGTAATCGTTTGTTAACTCTTAACTGGCTTAACTAAGCCACAGCAGTCACTAGTCACTCCGCTATTTTTTTCAATCTAACTTCATTATGACTTTCTCCATTTGTCTCAATCGCCTTAATCAATCGACACAAAAACAAGTTTGAAATTCCTAAGTTAGTTAATAGCTATTATTTACTCAATTAAAAATTATTACTGAATAGCATTTACCACTGAGGTGAAAGAGAAATGCATCCTGCTCGTTTGCGCTCTGCGATGTGGAGATCACGAAGTTTGCCTGTAAATCGCTTCGATCCTTCCCTTCCACAATCCGTAGAAAATGTCAATGAAGGCGCCTCCAGTAAAAGCCGACCGAAAAGTTCCACCTGCCAAAGTGTCAGCGGAGCCAGTGACGTGCCCTTGACACTTAATCAATCAAGAAGACAATCAATGGTGACCGATGTCACTGATAATGATAACAGTCGGAATGACACGGTAAGTTTTAATTTATAGCCCCATTGAAATTCAATATTCGTAATTCCCCGATATGTAATATTTGGGATTTACATTTATAAACATCTATACTTAATTTGTTTAGTTAAAATTTAATTGAAATATCCTTTTCAATTTGATGTTTCTATTCCAAAGGAAATTAAATTATGATTTTGTTACTTTATCTTTTACTATAATAGTAGGTCTAATAATCCAATGTTTATTTTTTTCCAATTGAAAGGGACCTTCAAAGACATCCAAAATCCTAAATTACATAGGAATTGTCCTAATTATAGTTGGATTGATTCCCGTGATTACTGGCTTGTCACGCTACGTCTCAGCAACCGAATCCATTATTATAGGCGCTTCTGTCGTTGGTGTTGGAGTTCTTTTGGTGTTTTTTGTGTGTTGGTGTACGTACGTGTGTCAGAATGTTGAAGATAGGATTCCAATGCGACACCGTAAGTCCTAAGATTTTCTCAATTTCTTTACGTCATATCTTTAGTGTATATCGGAATTCCGAAGTGAGACTGCAAAAGCAATAATCCGATTCCTATGACATAATTTAATATTTCCTTTTTGTGTAGCGAAAATTGTTGATGGCTTCCGTAAAGCATCTATAGCAAGCAATCAGGAAGCTTTTCGGAGAGCTGTGGTGAATTCCCCGAAAATAGTTGTGGAAATGGTACATGAAATAACAGATCCTCTAAATAGTAATTTTTATAATACGAATAGCATTCCTATTCACACTCCTAACCGTAATACTCTCTCACCGAAAAAATCCCCCCGGAGTCCTAGGAAGTGTTCTATATAATCTACGTATCCAAATATCAACCAAATATCCTATGAACATCAATGGATTTTGTTATTTTTAGATCAATTCTGGCCTAATAGCAATCATAAAAGAGTAATCCCGATTGCTGAGAATGTTTTATTCATGTCATGTCGTGATGCTTGTGACGTTCTTACCTTTAGCTTATGTGTAGTACCCTAGTACCTGATTAAAAATTGAAATGATGATCATTGAGTATAACGATAATACTATGTATAAGTGTACATAAATAATTGTAGCATTTTGCTGAACAAACGATGTACATAGAATAATAATAGATACTTGACGATGTACATATAAATGCTTTATGTTTGTAAAGTTAGAAAATGCTTCTCGCGATCTAAATATAGAAGTTTGTATTTAAATAATATATATAATAATTATTATAAGTCACCAGCCTGGGTATTGTATACTAAGTAAGTGATTGTGGCTTTTGACTGCATTATTGCAATACGGCAATAAAGATACCTAAAATGGTAACCCACATCCCTATTTTTTCCCTAATAAAATTATTTCACAGAGAATTTGGAGATCTGGCATTTTAAGTAGGTGTTTGTATTAACCCCAACAAAGATACATCGACTGCAATATTACTCTTCTGATTGAAGGCCATCATGAAAATTCTATTTGTCCATGTATTTCCACTTATCCATGAATGGATAGGTACTTGATTTTAATTTTTTTTAATTCTCAGATTTAAATGTTGAGCTAAGTGCAGACAGGTAGGTATAATTGGTATCTTACGATCAGCAGATAAGAAAAAACCAGTAAAAAAGCAAAAAACTGCTGGAATGACTACGAGAACTAAGTTTTACCTGATGCATACTAAAATGGAGCATTTTGGAGGGCTTATGTTATACGCGTTAGAAATGAATATAATATTGTGGAGTATAAATGAATCTTATATGGAGTTTTTGAATGTTCGTCCTACATGAAAGGGCCACCGGAAAGTTTTTAAGAGCCATTATGTGGGTTTAAGAATACATGGGTTGTCAAAATAGCAGTTTACATGAAAGTGCACATGAACTGAAGGAGTAAATCAGAGCTTTGGCTCGGGTAGTCGTTAGCTTGTGCGACATAAGACTCACGCGATTCTCAATTTACATGTTCCTAGTTCTCTGATCCTACTGTGATTGGATTTCGGAAGGTTTAGGACCTCGTAATACATATTCTGAGACCACTCCTGATCTACCGTATCATATGTTGAAAATTGTTATAATATACCATATAAATGGGATTACGTAGTTTTTTGGCAAGCATATCGTATATCTTAAACTGCAATATATATTGCATTATAGTAAATAAAGTAAAGTCCCATATAATGAGCAACTTAAAGTGTATCGACCTATACGCGACCCGATCCTAACTAGAGATTATCGCCGTTCCTGCGTTTTGTATACAAACTGAAAACTAAATGCAAGAAGGTGAAACCGAAAGTAGGTTGTTTCAGTTGTGTCACAGAGTTGAGCAAATTCACTTGTTACTACCACACTAGAAAAATACAGGAAACTTTTTTGAAATATTGGATTACTTTAGGAAAAGGAGTTTTTATTTTGAAGTTTGAAGGAATTAGAATTTACTTTACGAAGTTATAAAGTGTAAACTAAGAATTAAATACGTAGTAGGAGAAGGTATTGTTAGCAATTAACTTAACTGATATGTGCTTATCAATAATCAGAACAGCTATTTCAGTTTGGATTGGGTGAAAATTGTGACTATACCTTCTGGGCTTCACCTTCATTGCTGTTGTGTGTGCAGTTAGATGTATCTTTGATATTTAGCTACTTGAAGGAAAATGCATGCTGCTAGACTCATAAGGACCCAAAGGCAAGCCCCGCCACCACCAGCCAAGCCAAATCGACGATCAAAATCTCCTACCGAAGCTGTGAACAACAAAAGTGGTTCGCGTTCGCCAGCAACCGACTCTACTTGTACAATAAGAGACGAAAAATCCGGATGGAAATCACGGCCCTTTTCCAGGAATAGTATGGTTGGTTCAGACCTCAGTTATGGCAAATCAGATAAAAAGATTGACCCGGTACGATTACCAAAATTAAATTAATGCATATATTATGAGTTCAACAGAATCATATTGATTCTTTTCTTTTTGGGATTCCTAAGGTGGCTTGGGGTAAATGCTTCTGTCTTCTTGGAGTGGTCGTAACGATTATTGGTCTAGTGTAAGGAATAATTATTATGGAAACCTGCATTTCCGTGCATTTCCGTGCATTTCCGTAAATTGCAAAATATAGTACCTACTAGAAGTTAATGAACCTAAAATATAATTTAGACTCCTTCTCGTTGGAATGACTAATGATTTTCGACCCATGCCATTTGTATTTGGAGTGTTCTCAACGATAGCTGGAATTCTCATTCTCATGTTCGGAATTTGTTTCGTAAAAGCAGCGGATCACTGGCCCGAAGTTAATAATAGAGGTATTTTAGCAATCTTTATCTATTTATAGAGATTATTTCAAAGTGATTGTTAAATTTTCTTGAATTATGATATACAGGACGAGTAGGAAGCGTCTTTATAATTACTGAAGAAGCCAGAAAAAAGGATATAGAGGCCAACGAGCACCGTGACGATGACATGGTGCAGGTTTTGACTGTTGCAACTGCACCGAGATTAGAATTTGCAAATGAATCCAAAGGTGACAACACGAAGGAACTTCCCGGAACTGTCAATAGGAGCACAGATGCTACCTGAAATCTTATCTTAAATCGCAGTGATAAATATAAAACAGAAACTTATCTAAATATAGCAAATATTTCAGCTTCCAATTTTAAACTGTATACTATAATCAATTTACATTTTGCATAATATATGCATTTACTAGCTAAATGGTACATGAATGCATATGTACCATAACTTTGAAATTGTATCTGAACTCAGATGTAGTCAGGTACTTACACTACTGTATAATAACATGTTCGCAGAATAAAATACTTGTGAAAATGAGAAAATAGCCAACCTTTTGCAGCCAATTACTTGAATACGACAGGTACTTTTCAAAAGACGGTATCATAATAATCTACGGATCATACGAAAACTCCATGGATAGACAACAAACAAATTTGCTCATAATTGGCGAAAAATTCTGATGCATCATCAAAATAAACATGATATTCATGATGAATTTCACAGGGCTAGCACAGAATAATACTTCATAACATAAGTTTTAATCTGTGGTGCATGAGAACTGATGAGAACAGACTTTTTATTTTTCCCTTAATTCCAGCAGTGTTTTTTTGATGTTTTTCGACAGATAGTATCTTAAATGGCAAGTATAATACATTTGATGCGTGGATGCTTAAAAAGATAGCATTGTAATTAGCCTTTCATCTCACAATGATACATGCTGCAAGAATAATTTTGAATAAATCATTCTTTAATGTCTACCATGTTAGTGAAGAACAGTCCTTAGCAAGAAATTCATGGGTGCAGATTGGGACATTTATGTAATGAGTAATAATAAATAATAAGTAGTTAAATTCCCAACTTCCGAGATAGGAGGTTTCATGAAAGAGAATCTTTATTGACTAGCTCCCACGATCAATTTAAACTCACAGTGGATTTTGACCCATTCATAGCATTAACCTTCAGCTTTTTGGATTCAATGAACTGGGAACATTTCTCCGAATAGCTAAGTATACATAATCGTGACAGTGACTAACATCAACGTGTTAGTCGTTAAATGTTCATGACCAAAAAAATTATTGTACCTCTATTTATTGGCAAAAATGATGCGAATTGCTAAAAAAAGTAGAGTACTGGAACACTAAAGTGTTTAAAAATAGATATTGCTAAATCATAAATTAATTTTTGTATAAATGACGTATTTACAGGTGTTTACTTTAGTGTAGGTGTTTCCGGTGAGGGTGCTAACAAATACTTGTTTTAAGAAAGAATGAATCAAAGTAGGAAGATGACTAGAGTGAGGCTTTGAACTTGCCATTTAATGGAGTGTGCAAATGACATTGCACAGGTAAAACGGACGTGACGTTCCATTGTTTCTTTCTGTTGTATGGCAGACTACATCCGACGATCGAGTTGAGACTCCAATGAAAAAATGTATTAACAAAAGCAAAAGTGGCTAGGCTGAAATCGAGAAGAGAAGTAGCAACACTAAAGGAGGTAATGCGAGTTCCAAAGATTTTCTCACAGGGAGGTATAGGAACTTGTATTGTATAATACCTGAATGCAATTTCTTGTAGTATCCTCAAGTTACGTTTATTGACACGGCAAGTTAAAGAATGTTTTTGACCTGTGCAATTTTCTTAGTGGAAAAACATGTAAGCATACATGCAAAGGTCTTTATGTAGTATTTAGTACCTTGTTATGCAAGTTGCCTCTATATACTATTTAGATTAATTCACTTCAACCTGTCTAAAGAACTGGAAACGGTTCTAATTAGTTTAATAGTAAGCCATAAAACAAAGCAATCCTATACGAATTATTTTCAGTCTCTGGCTGTCATCCAAATGCAGCTCATATTCGGTGGAACTCTAAGGATCTAAGAAAATATTCAGGAAAACAAAGAATCGAGGTAAGAAAATTCCATTTTTTATTAACAAATCATATTGAGATTATTTTTCAGATTATTCAGAAAATGAATTAGCAAGTTAGAAGATGTAATGGAAGTTATTTTGACATGAATTTAGGTGTTAATCGACTGGACATCAAAATGACGGAAATATTGCCGTTTTTTCTGGTGATGCTATTGGTGCCCATGCATTTGGAAGGAAAATCATTAGTGGTATAACACAATTTTCATCTTTTCAATAATAAATTGCTTAAACACCAATGACATCTGGGCCTTCGTTGGTGTATATCGGCATTAACACATCTGTAATAACATTATATCATTACTTTTACAGGCCCAAGAATTCTCTTAAAGACTTCAAATTCTCTGACAAAGAATTTTCTTTTACGAAACTAACAAAAGCAACACTTCCAAATGAGACACCCATGGAAAATGCAATTCTTCAGAGAAGAAAACGACAAACGCCACCACCGATGTCACCGTTAACTTGTCTGTTAACTTATTTGACGAATCCAAATTGTCGAAATGGAGCCTACGATTACGGCAATGCTAACAGTAATTATAATAGTTACAATTACTTTCAGCAATCGCAGCAGGCACAATCCCAATATCCTAATTTCTTTGGGCAACAACAACAACCTTTGTTTGGGCCACAGCAGCAGCCCCAATCCTCATTTGGTCAACAACCACAGTCTCAATATGGACAACGACCTCAAGAAGACTATTTTAAATTGACTCAAAATCCTTTAAATGCCAATAGATTTGCAAATTATTTCGTGCAAAAAGAGGTGCCCGCAGTCACACCTGAATCTCCGACTACTACTGCTGCTCCAACAACAAATGAAATGACAACAACAACTCCGGAGAAAAAGTATCAGTTGTTCAATTTGTATCAGCCGGAGGGTATTGTGGAATCTATTTATTCGAGCAGTAGTACAACAGAAAATAATCCGCCATCTTCAACTTACGAACGTTGGACGACTCCATCAACAACAACACCTTCAAGCACTACACCAACAACAACTACTGAACAGGCAACCACTCCTTCATCGACAACAACAACAGAAAAAGTAGAAAACACTCCGTTTCCCATCCACATTTTGCATGAGGAAAATATGGAACTGAGAAAACAGTACATGAAGCTCCAGCAGGAAATCAAGGGAACTGAAGAGCAGGTTAAACAACTTCATGAACAGAACCAAATGCTTCAGAAACAAAGAGAACAGTACGACGAAACTTTTAAGCATTTAGAAGAAACTAGTTTGAGATCTCAACA
>JABASH010003284.1:0-16948 GCA_019776445.1 Tomocerus maximus | reverse complement strand
ACCTCAGAAAAAGAGGCGATACATGGAATAGATTAATTTATTTGTGGTCGGTAATTGTAATACAAATCTGGTGGAATTCCACTTGAGGACTCGGGGGCACATCCGATTAAGCATTATTAGTAATCCGTGACACAGAGGATGGAATTTTATCGACACCCCAACCTATTTTGTCTTAATAATTATTACATTGAGTTACTAAATCACATTATACTGTACTAGCTCCTCGAATTTTTACAATAATTTGGGCTATCGTCAAGCAATTCATATCTGAGAAGTCAATGGAAAAGATTCAAATATTTGGAAATGATCCCGAACAGTGGCAGGCAGCTATATACAAGTTTGCATCTAAAGAATCACTGCCCATTAAATATGGCGGAATTTTACCGGATGATGTTGATGTGAGTATTTATTGTGTAAAAAATATTGTTATTGTTTTGTAGATATTAAATACACCTCAAAGATCATTTGTTTCGACTTTCACTCCATGAATTTCTTGTAATTGCCTTCTTTTTTATCACGCAGATTCTTCCAAACTGTCATGAATGCGTCCCTAAGACCAGAGGGGGCTATTAAAGGGCAAAAACCTAATGCAAGGGGTCCAACTTTTTATAACACACTGATTTCAATTTGTAAACGTGAATAATTCCTCCCAAATAAAAACCTATGCACGTAGAAATGACCATGGTGTAATATCTCGATAAAAACCTATGCATGTGGAAATGACTATGGTGACATGGTGTAATATCTCGAGTGCAAAGTCATTCTATAATATCGGGGTTATACTATACCTGTCAAAACCAAAATCAAAAGTGTAAATTTATTAAATATCACGTGTTCATTTTCCATATTTTCATTCCTATGTGAGGGACTTGTGCAATGCATGTAAAGAACCACACCGTGACCGATTCATCTGTATACCAAACCTGTTTTAAGCATACTGTAAATTGGTGATCTAATCCTGTTTTGTTTTTGCTTTAAGTACAAATGTAAGCTAACTACATTTCATAACTGCCTGGGATTAGAAAATACGTTATTGCTTAATAATACTTATCATCAGAGCAGTGTTGTGGATCGAAAATGGACATTAAAATGTTTTTTTTTAAATGAACCTTATCCTTAAAAACTGGTGGATTACTTATGACGTTAGTATTCGTGTGCAATGGCAAAATGTGTTGGGAACGGGGACGAGGATTGATGCTTAATTATAATATTATGTATAGAAGTGCCTTTGACATTGAGTTACACTGATAATAAGACGCTTGATAACGTAAATACGTTGTTTGTCTGTGTGGCCAGTTTGCGGAGGCAACAAACACGAATAATAATCTTTATGTGAACATCATCACGTTCAAGAAATCAGCAAATGAGAAGCTTCTCACAAAAGCAGGATTTTGCCTGGAGTCAAGAATCTGAAATACAATATTCCCTGGACAAAGAACTTTTAAAATTGCTGTCGGTGTATCTGGTTTATGGAATTAATTGTAATCTATCTCAACTATAATCCTGATTTGAGTCTTCATAGGCAACATGGGGCTGCCAAACGAGAAGGAATTGGAACTGATTGAACAGGTACAGCTTTTGAATATTTAAAGAAATCTGGAATAAAAATATAACGGTTGCAGTTGGAACTGTCAGTAAGATAGTGGGTATGTATGGTGGCTTAGAATTTAAGACAGTTTGTCAAAAAGTGTGAAATTGTTAAAAATTCCGAAAAATGAACATAAAAATGATACTTGCCCATTTCAATTAAATAACTTTCAATCGTAATATATTTATTTCATTAACGTACAGGACTAGGATACATGATACATGCCGTAATTGTATTCAGCGATGTAATCTTGGAAAATTCATAATTTTGATTTTCAGCTACGTGAAAATATCCAAGATCTAGATTTATGTGAAGAAGTTTTGGGGAATGCCAATCTAATACGCTGGATTCGAGGTGTGGAATTAAAACACATGTCTACTGAAAATAAATAACCTTATTGCACTATATACTTGAATATACTTCTATCCGTATCGTAAATATGTTTTCAAAAATTTGAAACTAAAATATTGAATATTTACTGCTAGTTATACTGTTCAGTCTTAATCATAGAACATGTTCGACCAGTCAGCTATCTTAGCTTTTGAAATGATTGAACATATTTTTGTACTCAAAGTAGTTATACATAAGATAATTAATTTTATGCTAACCAATTAACTTTATTTCAGCACGGAACCTTAACTTAAAAAATGCAGAGGAAATGCTCAGAAATGTGAGTACTAGAATGAAAATGTAATACATTTTTATATTTGTGACTCAGCATAATTTATATCAGGAATATTACCTGATGATGATGACAACATAATATAATTTGAAAATTGTTTCACTGTTGTAGTATATAAAATGGTTCGATGAAATTAAGTTAGGCTCCATTTTTAATCATAAAGTCCCAAAAGAAGTTTCCAATGTACTTGTGCAACCAATATGTGGATTCGACCGAATTGGATGTCCTAGTAAGCATAAGCACAGTGTATTTATAAAAAACAAATACCTTAAGATGTTATCAGGATCTACAGCAGATCATTTAAAACGATGTTTATGTTTGTAGTTATCGTATGCGCCGCTGGTCAAGTGGACATAAGTAAATTGATGAGAGAAGGATACAAAGATGAAGTTGTGATTCACACTCTCCAACTCTTTGAACGAGATGCTTATTTCGTCCGACATCTTATGGCCAAGCAAAGAAAGCGTGACACTATCATTCTATACTCGTTAATATTCGATTTGGAAGGATTAAGCTGGAGACAAGTGACATCCACAGATGGTAAAATGCAATACCCGGGCAATACCACTATGCATCCAATATGTAAAATTGTTGGAAATCTTTTAATGTTTATAAATTCATATTCCATAGTTATACAATTTGTTCTGAAATTTGCAAAAATATTTGAAGCAAACTACCCCGAAACAAGTCGCAAGTTCATTCTTATCAACGGTAATAATGTAGAAATAGTTAATATCCAGAAATTAGTGCTTGAATACACATTCTCTGTGAAGTAAAGGTAAAATTTATTGGCCTATGTATACTTTATAACAGTTCCAAGAGCTTTTACAATACTTTGGGGTATTATCAAACCGTTTCTATCTGAGGCAACGATGAGAAAGATTGAAATATATGGAAACGATCGTGAACAATGGCAAGAAGCATTATTAACATTGGCATCGGAGGAATCATTGCCAAAGAAGTATGGAGGGACTTTGCCCGATGATGTTGATGTGAGTTACGCATATGACTGTGTCACTTTTTTAATATACACTTAAAATATATTCTTGGGTCACATAGTGTATTGTAAGATAGTGGTAAGCTTTAAGGCTGCAATAATTCTTTGTTCAAATACAGATTCTTCCACCAATTGCTGAGTGTACCCCAAAGAATAGAGGTAGTCACTAATGGAATTTGGAGCCTGAGGAAATAAAATATGGTATCCATAAGTCCTCCCAATCATATAGCCATTTAATTAGCAATCAATCGCCAACTAATCATCACTAAAAAGTGTGCGATGAACAAAATGTCTATGCAAAATATTCCTATTTAATTTGTGGAGCAAATAAATATTTAGCAATATAATGGCCAAAGCTGCTAGGAACAAAATATTTATTTCATTATCATTATTCCGACTTATGTCAAACTATTTTGTCAACTTCGCAGAACATCTCTAATGATTTTGGCAGAGTTTCTTCCTAAAGTCATGATTTGTAGGTCAAAAACGAGCTTTCATAATGAAAAAGAATAGATTGAAGAAACAAATTGGCGAATCTCAAATATTTTCCAAGAACTCATTATTAAGAACGTACATATAAACAGCTCAAAATTACCTCAACAAGTGTATTTATTATTACAGATTGCACTTATTTTTCGCACAAAACACAGGTTTTGTATTCATGGTCAATATTCTAATAAATTTCTCATGAAAAAAGTGACTTAAGAACGATTTTGTTAATCTGACGACCAATATTACCTTGAATTTGTGAGAAAAAGTGTGTCCGGCAAGAACTATATAATGTATATTATCCTTATACCTATGAATATACATGTTAAGCAAACTGTTCAGACGAACTAAAGGGTAATTAGGTTAATAGTAACTTGCAGAAAATGATGGGTAGGCTAGTTAGTTATATGTATCTTCAAGGAATCTGCCGATATTCATTAAATACACCGTGGGATTCGTATTTACTGAGCTGTATACTTCCTTCGTACTTCATTCTCGACACGTTATATATTACTGAGATGCTCCTGCAAACGCTTAAACACATTTATGAATTTTCTCACATATTAATGAGTTTGATCAGAAATGGAAAATCCGTAGAAAACTCATTTTCGCAATTACTAAATAAACTATTATTTAGTATAGAGATTTCGTCAATTCATACTTTATCGAGCCTATACTACTTTAAATTTAAGCAATAAAATCTTGTGCTTGTCAACATCCTTAAGGACGATATGGACGACTATTTGGGACCGCCAAATGAAAAGGAGTTGCAGTTAATTACTAAGGTCAGTAAATATAACTAAATACAAATTATGCATGAAATGCTTAAATTTCTAACTGATTTTAGAAAAAAGTACGTAAGATGCGTAGGGTATTGTTATTTAGCTTGCGTTTTATCTTTAGATTTAGTTATATTTAATGATTTTCGGATTTTAATGAGAGGATACCATTATTATTAAGCTGTTTCGCTGCAAGGAGTAGTTTGGCAAAGAAGTAAGCAATCTGCTTGGAATTTACTGGTTTAAGATATCTTATAAATCAAATTGCTACTTGATTATTTGCAGATGCGCAAAAATTTGCAGGATCTTGACTTATGTGAGGAAGTGTTGAACAATGCGAATCTAATTCGTTGGATTAGAGGTAAGAAAAATGAAAATTTGCTAATATTTATAAATTGGAATTTTTTAGGGAACATTTCCCACACTGACAACTGATAGGTAACAAAAGTTACAAGCAAGGTACCATATACTAATATCAATAAATAATTTATATTTCAGCACGAAATCATGTTTTAAAAGATGCAGAGGAAATGTTTAGAAATGTAAGGAATCAAATTTTTCATTTCAAAAGCAAATTCAGTTTAATTAAAATTATTTGATTAAGACATAATTTTAATTTTGTTTCAGTATATAAAATGGTTTGATGAAGTGAAATTAGGACTAATTTTCAACCATGAAGTCCCAAAGGAGGTTACGGATGTCTGTGTACAGCCAATTTGTGGATTCGACCACTGGGGAAATCCTAGTAAATACGAAATTACCTTTTATTAAAATTGGTACATGAATTATCGTTATTATTTATAACTGCTATGTATCAGTCATCAGTATTTATTTACTTTAATAGTAACTCTGTGTCCTCTTGGTCAAATGGACTTGGCCAAATTAATGAGGGAAGGATACAAACATCATATCATAATTCACGATAGGCAAACTCTTGAAAGAAATGCTTACTTTGTCCGACGCCTGATGGAGGAACATCGGAAGAAGGACAACATTATTCATCTATCGTCAATTTCAGACTTATCTGGATTAAGTTGGAGACAATTTGCATCTACTGATGGTAACAAATACTTTTGTTTTTAACAAAACACAATTTATACAGGTCTAATGTTGTCATTCATATTCCTAGTGGTGCAGTACGTCATTGGACAAGCGAAGATCATTGAGGCAAACTATCCTGAGACAGTCCACAGGATCATTATTATAAACGGTATAGATTTAATAAAGTTTCTTGTTTTTAAACTACCCTAATTTGTCCATAGCAATCTTAAAACCAGTATTGTTACTTGTTACAGCTCCAAGGGTGTTTACATTATTTTGGAGCATTATTAAACCATTTCTTTCTGAGAAGACATTAGCAAAAACTCAAATTTATGGTACAAATCGTCAGGAATGGGAAGAAGCTTTACTAAAACTGGCTCCTAAGGAATCATTGCCTATGAAATACGGCGGAGTTTTAGCTGATGATGTTGATGTGAGTATTATTGGTTTAACTTATCATATCAATTGACTTTACGTTCGTATTTCTGTGAAATCTTTAAATTCACTTCAATTCAAAATTCCTTCTTTGTTGATAATTACAGTTGCTTCCTAAATGCAGTGAGTGCATTCCAAAGAAGAGAGGAAGTTATTGATTGTATTTACTTAACAAGCAACACATGAAAAGCAAATTAAATATTCAAATAAATTACTTATCTTATTTTACTTACTGATTTTTTTGTCCTATTGTAAAACTCACGTTTCAAATATAACACATTCGATTAATTTTTGGGAATATCTCACATACCTTTTATGCGATAATTAGACATCCATTTTCTACATCTAAGTCTAAATTCTTGTAAACTATATATTGGACTGATCATGGATAGCAGTTTGGTCTCAAATCGAGCTTTTGGCCGGGTAATGTCGATTTCTAGGTTCTTTGTGGAATGCTCCTTTATTTTAATTAAGCTTCATGTACTTACCAATTTATTGCTCTACTTATATTGTGATAGCTCACTCTTTCGGGTAGCTTTTCTCTTTTTTCTTCGAATTGGCAATAAATTAAATGTGCAAAAATCCAATTGGATTGAATACATTCACCAAACCTTACGTTACTAATAAATATTAAATGGCTGGATTTATATAGGTAGTTCAATATGGATTGTAGATTTACAATACGTATACTTACTAATTGTATATGGTGAGGCAATACTATCTATGTTTCAAGCATGTTAGGTAGGTTCATGTCATAATATTGATTAGTTTTGTCAATATCTATACAACAGAATTTTTAGATTCCATTCCATGGGTCTTAACACGGAAGAGGATACATCGTACACAATAATAATAAATATTACGTATAAGCTTGGGTTAACCATAGCCTTTGTTCATTTATTATGTAACATTTGTATTGATTTTTCTAAAAGATGTAATAAAAAAGTTTGAGCATGGTATTAAAATGTTGGCATATGAATTTCAACTGGAAAACTGGTTTGCATGAATAAAAATCGAAGTTTTATTGTCAACTCAATCAGTCGGTAAAGTCGGTATTAATATCAACTTTCATCATCCGAGGTGAACATTTTGAAATTGTTTGATTGCACTATGAGAAAATTTACACAATAACCGGTCCATGTAGTTAAAAGCCTGAAGCCAATGCATTTTTACAATTAGTTATTTTTTGCAGCTAATTACATAGAAGTGGCTTCAAATGGTGTAATGATGTCCCTCTAAAATATTCTGTGACAGAAATAGAAAACCTATGGTACAGGAAGCAACTCGTTCTTCGCAAATCGTGTGTGATGGACAATAAAGTTTAAAGTTCATTTAAAGATTAAGTCATATTTACATTTCACCCACACAAGAAACAAAGAGCGATCTTATCAAAGCTTTTCACCACCAAAGTCCAAAGAAACCATTATGGAAACAATAAGTGATAAGGAAATAGAACTGATAAATAAAGTAGGTAGACTACTTATAACTACAGAATTCAGGGGATTTAATTTCATTCATACATTTATGCAGCATAAAACTGTATTGTATTGCCAAAATGGCACAATTAAGTTTTAGAATAATTTATGAATGTGATAATGTGTTGTCATTTTCAGCTGCGAGAAAATTTGAAAAGTCTTGACTTATGCGAGGAAGTCTTGAATAATGCAAACTTGATTCGTTGGCTAAGGGGTAAGGAAGGAAGGAAATTATTTTCATATGAAATCTACTTTGTTTGTTCCATCCATATCGGTTGTTTCGTTCATAAAGTGCCAGTATGTATCTATATTTATTTAAGTAGTACTTACCTTACCATAAAATATTATGTACTTTACTAACTCAACTTTAATAATTAATGCAATTTCCTGTATGAACGATTCTGCGATCCTAATTGCGGAAATTACTCCTATATGCTCTTATTGCATCTTACAGCACGGAACCTCAATGTGAAAGATGCAGAGGAAATGTTCAGAAATGTAAACAAAAAATCCAACTCAAACAAAGAAATTATTATCCTTAGTAATTTGATTTGATTTGTAAAATACTTTTGGTGCAGTATATAAAATGGTTCGATGAAATGAAATTACAATCCATTTTTGATGTTGAAATTCCGAAAATAGTCTCCGAAATAGCGATACAACCATTTTGCGGTTTCGACCACCTTGGATATCCTAGTAAGAGAATCATTAATCTATTAGCAATTTTCTGAAAATAGCATTGATATTGTAATTTTCCTAAAATTAGTTCTCTTGTGTCCTTTTGGCCAAATGGACTTGATTAAATTGATGAAAGAGGGATATAAACAACAGCTTATACTTCACGGTATTCAAGGACTTGAAAGAAATGCTCATTTCATCCGAACTCTTATGGCCGAACGCCAGCAGAGTGACAACCTGATTCTAATAACGACAATTTCAGATATGGATGGACTCTGTAGCAAGAAATTATCATCTCCAGATGGTAAGAAACTTAATATTTTTTAATCGTAATTGCTATCTTTATGCACTGATCTACTTCTAGTGATACATTACATGATGACACAAGCGAAAACCATTGAGACATACTACCCAGAGACAAGCCATAAGATCATCGTCATCAATGGTATTAGGCGAATGAAAATATTACTATTATAGGCTTTGTCTGTTAATAACGATTTATATTCAATTGTAATGTCGTAGCCCCAAAAGTATTCACAATAGCATGGAATATTATCAAGCCGTTTCTTTCCCAGAGAACAATAGGAAGGTTTGAAGTGTATGGCAAAGATCGTCAACAATGGGAAGAAGCTTTGTTAAAATTGGCCCCTAAAGAATCATTGCCAATGAAATACGGCGGAATTTTACCGGATGATATTGATGTAACCTCTTACTTTATATAATTTTCCATTCATAATTAACTGTCTTAAGAATGAGTCCTATTGAATTGCAGATACTGCCACCAATTCACGAGTGTGTTCCTAAGAAAAGAGGAAGTTATTAGCTGGAAGGAACTGGCGGATGATGGGAAAAGCTTAACGAAACGAGGTTATTTTAGTGATATACTATATAGGAATGTTTCTTTTGTTGCTAATAAGCTAATTGCAAATATGGAAGAGGAAATAGTTAAATTCACATGGTGGATTATGCATATGTTTTAGTTAACTCCTTTGGAATTGAAGGTTTTTCTTCAAATGCTTTTACATGAACAAATAGAGCTGTTGTTAATTTTGTTGAGGCAATTATTTTGTTTACTTCTGCGTAGTAAAAAATGTTATGATGTAATACGTCACATTTATAAACTTTATTTCACACAGAGCTGAACATATTTTAATTAGTGATGTACATATATTCTATTTTTCATTACCTACTTTAGCCCTACAAAGACAAACACAATTTTATCAACTATGAGCGTATAAATCAACTCTTTAAAGATTTCCTTAACCTATCAAGATGTGTCAGTGTTGTCTACCTCTAGCATTAATTTATGCTATATTAAACCTCTTTTAGCTTCGGCTTGTATCACAATTTTTCAAAAATGAGTGCATTTATTAAGATTATTTACCTAGCATAATGCGTTACAATAGAACACAAGGTTGGCTTTCTCACACATTTTTTACTAGTGCGGACGTAGTTAACCAATGAAAACGTAGCCTAGTTTTATTCAATGTAGATTGAAAGTGTGGGAACATTGTACAACAAAGGATTTTACACTGCATCAAAGTTTTATGTTTTAAGGTAATCAGGGTTAGCAGCTTATGTTGATTACCTCAAACTCATGTTTGCAACTATTTGCTACATATATTATATCTTTGCTAGGAAAATGGTTCACTGATCTAATTGGAAATAGGTAATGGTCGTATACTATGTACAAATGTAGAAAAGTGCACATAGTACCTTAATACCTTAGTCTTAAAAAAACAGCTTTAATATTTCCCATGAAATTGTGATAATTTCTTATTACACTTCTTGAAATGTATGTTCTCATGCAAATTCATATTTAGTTCGTTAACCATCAAGACGAAGAAAGGTGCAAAGTAATCTTCGAGATTTAAAATAATAGATTCAAAATAGGCTTTGCTAATTTGAAAAGTCTAGATTTCGGATAAAGCATTCACTGTAACGTTTACAAGCATGAATTCTGAAATCCCAACTAATATTGAACTGACTGAAATCCAACAGGTGATACAGAATTTGTTTTATTCTTTATATAATAATTATTAGCTAAAAATGTACCAACCATACATTACACATCTGTGTGTTTCACTTACTTCAGATATGTTTGTGTCAAAATTAATTTAAAATCGGTAGTTGATTTATATTTTATTTCCGCAATTTCTACTTTGAGCATTTGTTAATGAATACAACAATAATGTTGATCTCTAGCTGCGTGACAATCTGGATGACTTGAAATTATGTGACGAAGCAATGAGCAATATAAACCTTATTCGTTTTATTCGAGGTGACTTACTTTCTCATACTAATTTTCTACATTTTGGAAAATCAACTTAAGAATTCTAAATTTTTCAATAGCTGCTTTTGAATCCTTTCAGCCAGGAACCATAAAGTCAAAGAAGCAGAAGAAATGTTCAGAAATGTGAGTACTTCTCGTAAAATATATTTTAATAGATATACCTGAATATTCAGGATTTCATACATATACATGTCTATAAAATATCTTTAGTATGTCAAATGGTATGACGAGTTTGAGCTAGGGACAATTCTTTCTGAAGAATTTCCGGAAGATATATGTGAAATAAATGCCCAACCTATTTGCGGTTACGACAATCTTGGAGGTCCAAGTAAGTAAATAAACGTCCACTCGTACTTAAAGCGTTATTAAAAATTATTGTTGTTTTATTAACCGTTAAATTGTTACACTAGTTATGATATCCCCATTGGGTCGTATGGATATATCTACTATAATGCATGCCGGACTTAAGGACTTATTTATTCGTCATACGTTTCAAACTTACGAAAGAATTGGCCTGTTAGCTCGAGAACAAATGAAAACCAAAAATGTCGAGTATTATTATGCAACTACCTGTATTGCTGATGTGGAAGGGTTGAGCTGGCGGCAGTTCACTCCAGATGGTGATATTAATTTTGATTTATACTAATCTAAACCTTGCTGTTTTAAAATATACATAATTTTGATAACTTTTGCTAACATTAGTCGTGAGTACTATTATGACAATAACGCAATATCTAGAAGCATATTATCCGGAAACAACCCGCAATTTGGTATTTATAAATGGTAAATTCCTCCGAAATGACTTTCATCATTATGGAATTAATATTTGCATGATGTTCTGAATAATGTACACTATTTTCTGTTCTTTAGCTCCAACTATATTTACATTCTTCTGGAAAATTGCCAAACCATTTGTTTCGGAGCGCACGTTGAAAAAAATTCAAATTTTTGGGACTGATCGTCAGAAATGGGAAGAAGCCCTACAGAAATTGGCACCGATAACGGCTATTCCCAAAAAATACGGTGGAACATTGGCAGATGATACTGACGTTAGAACTGCTTGCTATTATCCTTATCTAATCATCATGAATCATAGAATTATGTGTTAGAAAGAAAAAGAAATTTGATTTCTTCAAGTCTAATTTGATGTTTTAATCTTTTCTTCCATTTAGATATCCCCTAGTCTGCAGCTGCACAATTACAAGCCCAAGAAAAGGGGAGGTTATTAACATATCAAGTGTACAAAATACTTATTTTCATTCTACATCTACTATTTATGCTTACAGTAATTCATTTCAACTCTGGGGACTTTACTATCTTTTTTTTCCAAACTTCTCAAATTAAATCTTGGATTTTTACGTCTAAATTATTTGTTGGGAGTAAATTGGGTATTTGTCAACTAATAAAAACAGATGATGTGCATTTACAAATGTCCTTTGCATTTACTTTTAGATTGTACTCAATCATTGGTACCCTAAAAACGAGGAATAAGTCACTGAGTCTCTAAAATAATGAGAGCAGGATAATGTGATTAGGATAGCTCTTAAATGTGCACTATTTACAAACGAAGATATTTACTAATTATTGTGTTTGTGATCAGCAAACGCAATATATACATTAACATATGCTGCTTTATAGAGCTGATTTTTACTCGGTCAATGTTTCGTGTGTAAACATGTCAGCCTTCAATTAATTTGTTGTCAGTATAGCTAGATTGCCATTCTCATGTTAGTATTGATAAAAGGGAAAAAGTGATTTCGGCTAGTGACGCAATTTCGATGATATTAATATGATTTACCACAAGATTAATAGGGCCTTCTTAAGGTTTGTATGTATGCCTGTATTGTATATTGTACTGCTTAATAGCATTATATTTAACTTTGCGTTCGTGGCTAAAATTATGGTCTGAGTGAGTATCTGTATACATAACTTGAGACTCACTTAGACATTACATACTACAATTAAGTTTCCGTGATGGTTCTGGTGTGTGCACTACTTATTCTGGCTGGCTAAATAATCTACTATGGTTTTAGTCTTGAGTGGATTTGCAATTTGCAGGCTTCTTGTATACATTGAAAGTAGCAAAGGAGATTTGCTTATAGAAAACAGGTTTGCTTTTTGTGCCAGTGCACAAAAAATGTGATAGAGGTGCATGAGGTAGCCGAATCTGAGAGTGAACTGAAAGCTGAGAGTTCATCTTGCTATATCTCTCGAGGTACAAATACATAATGTAAGTAGTATTTGATACTAATCTAATGCATTGCGTGTAGATACTCTTTATCTCTTATGAAAATGTAGTTTAGCTAACATTGAACTTGATTTCCCTTGGCATTATTTTATATCCCATAATACTATTACAATTATTCTAACCAAAACTCATTGTAAGGTAGGCTACTTCGTTGGCTCTAGCGTAGTCAGCTCCTGCTAAACAAACCATTCTCTTATTACCTCTTTTATACCATATTCCATTAGCATTAAGCATATATAACATTATTCCTTATGTACTGAGTGTCTATCTAGGGAAAAGTCTTAACAATAGATCCTATGCCTATGCATTTCAATCTTCACTCTAAATATTACCATCATTTATCTTTCATGGTACCATATACTACTACAATGGTTTAGGTACCTACTACTTATAGTTACTATATTTACATTATCAGTCTATAAATACTGTTTAATACAGTATTAAAAAGAATTAGAAACTAGAAATGTATTTGTGTAGGTAGTGTAATTCAATATGGTATGTAATCTGTTGAGCAGGTATCTTACTTATATGTATATTTCTTTGTGCTCTCTCAGATGTTACAAAAAGTAGTTTTAATACCTTAATACAGTTCAAGATAGGTTTAATAAGCATCATACGATTTTCTGCAAAGGGTTTACCTAAGAATATGCATGCAACAACTTCCACATAACTTCGCATTATAACATTTCGTACCTGTTTGTGTAAACAGTAGCAATATGACGTATGAATTCCGTTCTTGGACTTTTGCGGATCACAAATGCAGACATTACTTATAAGTAGGTACCTAAATAGTTCGCAATTTGCGATTTTAGTCTGTATTCTGTTGTGATAAAGGAGCAATCAAACTCAAGAATCTCTTTCCAATTACAACCCTTTGACTTTATATAGAAAACTTTCCGATTTCTATTTTTGTGCGCCACAACACACATCTCAGAACCCACAACCTAAAATCTTACTCGCCTAACCAACCCCACTTAAAATTTCACTAGCCTAATTAGTATGTGCGCAACCTTCGAGCAACAAACTTGAGTAAATCAGAAATTAAGAAAGATTTGGCTCACAATGACATTAAACCTCAAAAAATAAAAAAAATAGGACCTAAGCACGAGATTGGAACTTAGTAGACTGTCTGAAGAGGAATGTGCATGAGCACAGTTAGCTCAATTTGCATTTGCAAATTGCAACTTGTCCCCGGAGGTTTCTAGCTGTAGTTTGCTTGTTATGTGAGATCGTGTGACTCAGAAGATTTCATTCAGCTGTGCTAATGCTAAATATTCACTTACTACGACTGCATACATAAATCTCAACAGGTGTTGGTTGTCCTTTAGTCAGTTGATTGGTTGGAGATTTGTAGACAAACCAAAGCTCGCAACAAAACTTCACTCGACCGGTTTTGCAAGTTGTTGCGGTTTATTGGAATACCTCTGCAGCTTAAGAATCTCTTTGGGTATGGTAGTACTACGTACTTATGTTTGTGCCAAATACACGTAATAATATTACTATCTTAATCGTAGCCGTATAAATGAATGTATCATGTGTGTATGTATTTTGCAGATGGTGAATGCAAAACATGACTTTAAAGTTACGGTACATTGGTTGCATTTTTGTGACTCCGAGATAAATTCTGCTCATTCTTCTGCAACTATTTGCCAGTCGACATCGACTGAGTATATGCATTTTGTAATTTTTTATATCTTTGTACTTCAACCAAAAATCTTCGAAAATGGAACCGATCAGCGAAAAGGAAAGGGCGATTCTTAAAATGGTAATAATATTATTGATTGTTTTACATTAATATTTTTATTGTAAAGTTTATTATTCTGATATTCTGATGGTTTTTTTTAAGTTTCGCCATCAAATCAGTGACATAGAATTGAATTCCGAAGACGCTCAGGACAAAAACTTAATAAGATGGCTCAGAGGTAAATTATTATAAATGTTTAAAGCTAGAAATGCTACCATTTAAGAATTTCTTGATATTGACGTTGATTTTAATGCTCAATTTCCAATAATTCATGTTGCAGCAAGGGATCTTAGTGTCTGCAAAGCCGAGACAATGTTTAGAGAAGTAAAAATTATATTTCTTTTAACTTAATTGTATTGTTTTATCAATTACGTAATAATTGTTTATTTTCTAGGATAGAGAATGGAGAAGAATTAATGGAATTGACACAATAATGTCTTGGGATCCTCCTGCCTGGATGGCGAAACAGTACCCGTATCGAATGTGCGGTTTGGATTTCGAAGGTTTGTTTTTTATTAGCCCTAATTAAAATTAAGATATGATACACGTTTTATTAACATATTCACATTTGTAGACGCTATTTGGTAATAATTTAGTTTTATTATTACTATTCTATTATCTAGGGTGTCCTATCGTTCACGTTCCTTTCGGAAGATGGGATGTCAAAAAAGCGATGGACGAAAATTTTCAAAAGGAATTCCTGCAAATGTCATTTCGATATTTTGAGTCTGTATTTCGATACATGAAAAATGAATCGAAGAATAAAGATTTCATTTGCCAGTTCGTTATGATTTGGGATATGGAAGGATATTCTTATAGGCAATTATCTTCTATGAAAAGTAAGAACATTTGGTAGTGGTATTTACATAATTGGTTCAATTTGCACATACTTATTATTTGATTTGTAGCAATGCAATCTTGTATGACTGTACTGAAGTGTTTTGATCTGCATTATCCTGAAACATTGAAAAGGGCTTTTGCTGTCAATTGTAAGTATTAATAATTATCGAATACATGGTTGATTGATAATAAGTATAATTTCAAATATGAGTTGAGGATAGGTTCTCTTCCCATTTACCATTTAGGTCCTCCAATTTTCACTTTGTTTTACCGAATCCTGTCACCGATGGTTTGTGAAAAAACAGTTCAAAAGTTACGGATTCACGGTACCAACTCAATGAAGCTGCGTCCCGAACTGCTCGAGTTGATGCATCCGGAAGATTTTCCGGCAAAATACGGTGGCTGTGGACGCTTTTCTACAAATGTAAATTTTGTAAATAATAGTTTTATGGGATTAGAAAGGGTGAAAAAAATGTATTTAATTATAAGTAGCACTATAACTAACTAAAAGTTAATTTGAAATAAAATTACAGTTGCTTGATACTGAAATATCACCTCTGGGAACAAAAAATGAAAATTGTGGCAACTGTGGCGCGGTTTCGTCGAGTGATTTCGAAGTTGAGGATTTCCTAAAGGCTAGGGTAGAAGCAAGATCAACTTTAAAAATAGATTATGACGTAAAACAACCTAATTCGTTATTGAGGTAAATATTTGAAGTTTTAATTAAAATTAATTTCTATAAAGTGCATAAAATATGTACATTATATTAATCATGCTATTTACAGTTGGCTATTTAAAATGGAATGCCACGACATAGGATTTTTTGTCTCCCATGAAAATGAAAAGGTGGCTGACTATCAACGGTTTGAACAAAATGAAGAGGGACATTGTGGTTCCATTGTTTGCCAGAACGCTGGAAAATGTAAGTATATTTACAAAAACTAATAAAATTTCTAATCTACAAATGCTTTAATTAATAATTAATTTTTTAGATACCCTTACATTTGACAATACCTACAGCAGACTTCGCTCAAAAACCCTGTGCTACATTGTAAATGTAACTGCATTAGAATAATATTTTTTTAATTAATAAAACCAATTTACCTTATATAATATGTGATATTCGCTGAAATAAAAACAATTTTTTATGTTTACAGAAACATCGCATGAATATACATTTATTCACACATTCGCACATTGTATTAGGACGCTTTGAGTATTTAAAAAATAATTTGAATTTTGTGTGCATACATTTTACAAATTTATAGTGTATATAGATGGGTGTATATGAAATATTTGAAAATAACTAAAGACAGCCACCACCTTCTTCAGATCCAGATCCAGCTTTCTTACCTCCGGATCGAGCCTTGCGCTTCTTGACTACAACTTTTGCCTTGCGCTTTTTCGGGGTACCTCCCGAAGATCCCTTTTTCTTCTTTTTGCCATCACCTGGACAAACACACTTGCTTCCCGTTTTACGCTTTCCAGCACCCCCTTTAGATTTTTGCCCTTTCTTTGATGAACTTCGGGAGGATTTCGGTCTTTTCTTTGCTGGACCGCGTGAGGATTTTTTCGACCTCTTGTTAGATCTGCTGGAAGATGTCCTTTTTTTAGACCCACTAGAAAGAGACCGTTTCTTTTTTAAACTAGAGGACTTCC